>DWMY01002132.1:0-12457 GCA_018249775.1 Heliconius hecalesia formosus
TAAAAGAAATACCGGAGACAACGCGTTATCACACGAATAACAGTAATGGCTAATCTCGATCACAATTCGAGGTCATTAAAAAAAAAGCTTTCCAACCGAACATTCCGAAACTCGCACATATATTTGCCATATACTTAAACGAAAATGAAATATGTATGAAAGTAATTAAATCCGACACGAGCCACCTACTGACCATCAGAACGATGACCTACGAACTCATTTGTGTTACACTTTAAAGTTTTAGCTTGAAAATCTTTCAAATACTTACTTCGCCCATGTTTTAAAACTTTTTTTAACAATCCGGTAAAGCGTAATATTCACTATTACACACACATCACTATACACGACTGTTGCCACGGCTGTAAAATTGTGTAGCGATTGGAAGTTTGATGTAAAATATGTAACGCGTCAAGAACCGCTCGCGGGCTAATGTCCTCTGCTACGTTTTGTTAATTGGCGCGAAAGAGATAGTGTTACCTGTTGTGTTGCTAGATCTTGTGTGCCATGTTAGCCTATTACAATAAATTTGTTTTCGGCCGAAATATAAATTCTGTTTAACTATATATAACAATGATTTGTATTTTTTGTATAATAAATGTAAGATAAATTTTATGATTTTTTTTTCAAAACTTCATGCTGTAATCTGCACATAGTAGGTTAGGCAGAGGAAAATTAGTCTTGAAACTCTTCCTCCATCTTTCCTTCTTAACAGTCGCACGCTTGTGTCCCTTACGCCATGAGTACCTCATTATTTTTATTTAATTATACGATAAAGGAATTGATTTCCGATAATCAATGAAATAGAGAGTGGAGTATCTTGACGCAATTTTATCTACCTACCTCATCACGTGTAAAAAATATATATGAATGAATAATATGAATTTGAGACTGCATTTATTTTTAAACAATCGTGTACTTATACGTTTTATTCAATTGGAAGCTAACAACTAATAAGAAAATCAAACCTAACATATTTTTACTTTTATTTAAATATTTACTTGAATATATTTTTTACTGAATTGTGGTAAATGTTAACATTGGCAACACTATCTACCTATAGCAAAGTTCTTACCTGACACTGTTTTACCGACGATAACTTCGAAGTACTGTTTTACCGACCCCGTTTGAAACTCGAGCGCGGAATTACGCGCGGGTGAATTTGGAAGGGAGAAGGGCTGTTTCGGGAAGCTAAATGAAACCAGGTGAGACGAAACAGAATTGAACTAAAATTTTAATGATTTAAATGCTATCAACAGACTTGAAAATGATATGCTAAAGTATATGTAATTTGAATTTTTTATCTACGTATTGTAACTTAAATTTCATAGAAGTACTTAGGTTCAAATTCTATATAATGGGATTTTTTAAAATAATATACTAAGAAAATAATAGGAAAATTATTAAATAAAATTGTATTGAGGTAAATAAGTTTAATGAATCAATAAAAAGATCGTGATTCATCGAAACTAAGTAGTTTTTATATTATATGCTAATAAATATTTTTCTATGAGAGTTCTATGAATTACGATATATAAAAAATGGACTTTGTACATTTTTAAATGATAAATAGCTAGTCCTTACAAAGTATATATCATGATTAACATAAACATTGTTAATATATGTATGATCTAGATAATATACTTAATATTGGAAGAAAATGTTAAGATTGTTTTACTTTTAGATATTTTTTTACATCTAAATGAATACAATACTAACTTATAGTTATGTTATATCTTAAAAATATTGACTAGTATTTCGAATTACTGTTCAGACTTTTAATGATTTAGCTATAAGTTACAGATTTGGCGATGATTATATAGCTATGAGTTACAGCATTAACCACGTCTTGCCTTGATAGCAGAGTGGGTAATTAAACATCCTTCATTCCACCGAATGGGAATCAAATCCACAACCGTCGCGTTTACAATCCGATGCTGTGCCACTGCGCCACGACGGCCTCAACATTTTTAATGTTGGTTTAAAAGTAACATCCATGTGGCTAGCCCTTAAATGACGGGAAAGATCGCTCATGCGGAAAAATCGGCGAGGGCAATGCTGACAAATATAAGGTGTATGATTAGTGTGTTGTTTTAATAAATGAAATTCCAACATGGTGGCTGTGGGAAAAGTCTTGACACAGTCACCAATAGAACATTTGAATTTGCCAGTATTTTCATGTTTAAACATCATGTGATGAGCCAAACTCCGCTTAACAGCAAATGCAGCATTACAGAGTCCACATATATATGGTTTTTCACCTGTATGTTTACGCATATGGACTTCTAAGTCTGAAAATGTCTTTAAACATACAGAACATTGACCTGACTTTTCTGAATGAATCCGACGAATATGAGTTTGTAAGTTTCCTTTCATAGCAAATGCCATGCCACAAAAACTGCAGACATTTTGTTTTTCATTAGTATGAAGACCTATGTGAACATTTAAAGCTGTTCTAGACTTAACCGATTTATTACATAAATGACATGAATACTTTCTCTCATCACTGTGTACACTTTGATGTTTCTTAACTAGGTTTTTATGAGCAAATTTTTTATTGCATATTGGGCAAGGGTATGGTTTTTCACCAGTATGAACTTTTTGGTGTCTATTTCTAGAAGCAACTTGACGGAACCTCTTCGAGCAATACAAACAAATGTATGGCCGTTCATCTGTGTGTACCCTTAAATGTGTTATTATATCATTTTTTCTGAAAAAACTACTACCACATGTCTCACAAGTGAATTTGCGCTCTCTAGTCGAGTGATAAGTTTCATTGTGCCTTTTAAGAGAACCCTTTGTAGGATATTTTGAGCCACACAAGTTACATACAAAAGGTTTTTCTCCAGTATGTGTCCGCATGTGAATCTCCATGGCGGAGGGACTTGAAGCCATATGTCCACAAATAACACATTGTATTGGCCCAAGTTTCCCTCTTTTTATTTTTTTTCGCCCACTTTTTCTCCGATTTTCCTCACAGTCTTTATCATCAGTCTTATCACAAGAATCTATCTGAATATTATTGATACTTTCTACTGTCGGGCATGCTGGAATTTTCTCAATTTCTATAGTAACGTTGTTTTCGGTATTACCTTGTACCTCGGAGTTCTCGCTTTTATCTTTAAAATACTCTTTAGAACATCCATCTAATAAGAAATTATTAGTAAAACTATCATTTTGAATATCACAATCGTCTAGCTCATGCTTAATGTCTTCTTCCTTGATATTTAAATCGATATCTGTATGCAGATCTGAGTAAAGTTCCATAGGAGCGCTTAAACACCTGAGAGCTTTATCCGAGGCCTCACACTTTTGTACAAACTGATATGACAAAGACAATTCATTTGCACAGCTGTCGCACATCATGTTGGGTAATCCATCGTCTTCTGAAACCATTATGTTCACTAAACGCATAAGTTTCGCGCTATATTGTATATTATCCGGCTCATGATCAAAAACAGATATAGTCCCGGACTTATCTAGACAAATTCTACAGATAAGCGACTCCATTTATGTTATTTGACTACCAGTTGAAGTAATATGTGATTGAGTTAATAAAAAACGTATAATTTAATATATTTTGAATGATAAACAAACATTGTATATGTAAATTGATGATAGCATCGAATTTTCACAATATTGGCCACTTGACAGCTTGAGTAGGTAGAATGACAGGAGTCAGAGAAATTGTCAAATCAAGTCAAATGTGATTTTTCAATTGCATTTATAATATTTACCATAAGTAACATTTATCTTTTTACTTACAAATTACAAATAAAAACACTAAGCTTAATACCAGAAATTAAAGTTGATTTTTGAGAATTATCCCATTTTACATTACTTAGCAACGATTACCAAACTGTTCGTGATCTGTCATTTGAATTTATGTGATTTTGTCATATTGGAAAAATAAAAAATGTCATAATTGTTGTAATGTTATCGCTTTTCAGTTAAATGTTTAAATTTCTTTGGGAGGCTGTCAAATAAAAAAAAATCGTACATATAAAGTTGACACCAAATTCATAAATGAACACTATAGTTGAAAGAAAACTAAAAAGATCATGTAAAAATAATATATTTAGAGAATAATAATTAAATAAGAAGAAATAACAAAAAAAAAATATAGAAATAATTAAGATGAATAACGGTTCTTGCCGCTTATGCATTAAAAACCCTGGTGAAGTTTCAATATACAGTATCAGTGAGGGAATACAAATAAATAAAAAAATTGTATATTGCTGTGGCAACGTAAATATCGAAGAAAATGATGGATTACCAACGTACATTTGTAACTTGTGTGAATGTGAACTTAAAAACTGTTATGATTTTATATTAAAATGCGAAGAATCTGATAAAAAGTTGCGTTCTACCCAACCTATTTACTTTAATGTAGAATGTAATACAAAAATTGAAATAAAAACAGAAACTGAAATCGATCACGATTCAAGCATAGACGATGTTACTGTGACTCCATATGAATCACCTACTGAAGAAATTAAACAAGAAGTCGATGATAAAATAAAAACAGTAAGAAAGAAAAAGGTAAAGCTATATAAGAAACGAAAAAGCTCTACTATTTCCAAATGTAATGTATGCGGAAGGATTTGCCCAAATGCCTCTACACTTGTCATACATATGAGATCTCATACAAACGAAAGGCCATATGCTTGTTCTTCTTGTGAAAAGACTTATAAGGACAGTGGTAGTCTCAAGAGACATACTGAACGTACACATTTTAAAGATAAGAGGAAACGCAACTTTATTTGTGAAAATTGTGGTAAAGGATTCTTTTCTAAAAATGAAGTTAAAATTCATATGAGAGTTCACACTGGAGAAACTCCGTATGCTTGTGCATACTGCCCCGCAAGGTTTACGCAAATAAGTGCTCTGCAAAGGCATCAATTCCGACACACAGGTGTAAAAACTCATAAATGTTTAACATGTCTAAAAAAATTTTGTACAAAAGATGAGTTAAATTCACATTCAGCAGTACATTCAACAATTAAAAAGTTTGTTTGTTCAATTTGTAATGCTCTATTTAAATTTAAAAATAACCTAAGAAAACATGTGAGAAGTCATTCAGAAGATTACAAGTTCATTTGTAACTATTGCGGTCGTAATTTTAGTATGAAAGGCAATTTGAAATTGCATATAGAGAGGTTGCATTCATCAAAATCAGGTTATTGTGATATATGTGTGAAAAATGTATCAAATATGGAAGCCCATATGTGGAAACATACTGGAGAAAGGCCCCTTAAATGTGATTTATGTTCTAGTAGCTTCTCCGACCAAAACTCTTTAGCTAGGCATATTAATTTTAGACACAAGCAACCAGATAGGTATAAATGTACTTTTGATGGATGTCCTTTAAAGTTTCCATCGCGGCCGATGTTAGATTTCCATGTGGCAAAATTACATAGTACTGTGAAACCATTCCAATGTGATAAGTGTTCTAGGGGTTTCTATAGAAAAAGTGATTTAGTTAGACATAAGACAGGTACCCACAAAGAAAGGATCATAGACTAATCCAGTGTTTTAGTATTTAAATATAATATTGTGATAAGTTATATTATAGAGACCATAACCATGTGACCATCAATCACATTGGTGTTTGATATGATGGCAATGAAAAAAAAATGAAAAAAATATGAAATAGTTTTTTTATATCATAATTAATATTGTGCAAACTGCATTTTTTAAGATAAATTAATTGACACTTTAAATTGTTGGTAAGCTGATTGTGATTATTATTTTTCATTATACTTTTTTCTTTATAAATTTCTGAATATGTTGTGATAATAGTTTCTTTGGATGTAACCTCTATTTATTTACTGGTTAGCTATCACCAGTAAATATCTAAGTAATAAATGCAAAAAAAATCTCTTCTAATCTATTTAAAAATTATTATATAACTAAGAGCAGTTTTTATATTTATTAAAGATAAGAAGAATAAAGAGGTAAGACAGGTTTTAGATAAGATATTCAATAAGATTTATCAAGATATCAATAAGAATTCAATCTCCACTTGTAGGATTTAATAAATCTGTATTTCCCTACTTAGGTAGTGATGAGACCCACCTTGTAACACATAGTGTTTATTTCAAGCAAAAAATATTTATCTTTATAGGGGCCGTTCAAGTATTACGTAAGCGCTGTAGGGGGGCGGGGGGGTCTTGGGTTTGCTTATTTTTGACGTTTTCAATGAAATATTTCTTAGAAGATTGCTTATTTTTGATGACATAGGGGAGGGGGGAGTCAATAATTGCAAAAAAACTGCTTACGTAATACTTGAACGGCCCCATAAAGGACAAAGTAAGACCTTCCTTGCCTTTCTTTGTCTTGTGTAAAATTAGTCATTAATATTCCATTTCCATATTCCAGAAGCAAATTGGCACTTGAAATTAATATTTTTTTACTATACATATATTTTTTTATTGCTTTTCTTAAAAAAACTATCTTGTTGCATCTGTTTTAATTCACATAAATAATTTCCTTATAAGATATATAAAATAATTATTAGTGTCTTAACAAATATAGAAAATGAGTAAATATTTTAATGTATCTGAATTTAAACTCCCACCTCTTGCATTTAGCACTCCAACTAATAGTCATATGTTAATATTCATATTACCTTTGTAACTTGGTAGGAACAAATGGCTAATTTAGTCGGAGGGATTGGATTTTGGACCCAGAGGCTCGAGTTTAAGTCTGTCCCTTTACGGTGATTTTTATTAAACATAATTTTAAGGCCAAACTAGTCAATGAATAAAACATTAACAACTGTCAATCTATATATTTATTTCTAGTACTGTGTTTCAGTACATTAGGTATCACAGAAAATAAGTCAAAAAGCAAGAAAACTACAGTTAAATATAAGAAAAAGAAAAAAAGCAAAGACAATAGAAGAAATAAAACAATTTGTTTAGTGAATGGTTATTTCATTTCACTTCTTAATATGCTTAATACATAATTATGTCAACACAAATTTCATTAAAGTTAAAAAAAATAAACATACATTGTATTGTATCATACACCAAAAATCCTTAAAAAAAATTGCACAATCAAAAATTTTTGATCCAGTCAAAGATTTCATATTATAATTATCATATCATATAATAAATATTTTAAAAACGAAATAAAAATCATTATAAATATATTATGGAAATGAATTAGCTAACATTATAAATTATGCAGTCAGTCAACAATTCACCTATATTTCTAACTCACGAGCGATTCGTAACAGATAATAAATGTCAACAAACACTCCACAGACAACAAATATAATCTACATTAAAACCTCCAGCTAATTGTTAGGCCGACTTGTGCCCGTTATAAGCTCTGCTATATTACCCAGTGTTCTAAATTTAAATTAAAATCTAGACCTAGCTTTACGACTAATGACTAAATAAAAAAAATTGCTTAGCACCAAACAAATTAGGACACAGGCAATTGTACAATTAGCTAAAAGAATCTCTTAGGATATTTATTTACAATTCACATAAAAAGTGAATTCTTTTTTTATATGTAAACTTAAAATGTATGAACATTTTTCGTCTCCATTTTTTTCTATGTTCGACAGAGGCGGATAGAGTCGATGTCAATGTTTCTTATTAGTCTATAGCTTATTGACTATTTTCACAAATGTGCTTCCTTATTGTAAAATGAATATATATAACATATAACTTATTGATAATAACTTTTAAAATAAATAATAATATTAATAAAAAGATAACATCCATACATAATCTTAATTAACAATACATTTAAGTGTGATTAACAAATAATTGGCAAATATGCAGTTTATTTTTTTTTCGAAAAAACCTAAATTTCTCATTTAAGCAATGTGCAAACTGCCATCTTAAAATATTATTGCCATATTTAAAAAACTTCCTTATTATTTTCAAATTAAATAAAAGTGTACTTCGTGAAATCAATATAAATAAGAAAATACTTGTCAATATATTAATTAGATATCCTATCTAATTTCAATAATTGTTGATTATTCCATATCACATGGGATTTGTAAACTTTCACTTCACAATGGAACACTAAGCAAGTCACTGTTTTTGCTTTCTAAGGTTAGTGGGTCCGATTTTCTTGATAATTTTTTGATTTATTTATGATATATTCGTGTCATGGAAATATTTGGGCTCCAGACGATACGTCTTTTATTTTATTCATAAATAATTTTTGGGTAATGGTATACTATAAACTGTATACATTTTTCTATGGTCAAATAGTCGCTAAATTTTTCACCACTAATTATTAGCCTGTTCAGTCATTTCTACATACAGTGCATCCAGGCTGGAGCAGTCATCTGCAAAATTAAGGGGGAGGGGGAGGAGTGGGAAAGGAGATGTGGAGGCGTTATAATCAAGGGCTGTTCCCCTTATTCCATACATTGAGTACATCTAATTAATAGCCTGCTCAGTCATTTGCATACACAGCGCGTCCAAGCTGGAGTAGTCGTCGGCGGAGGGGGGAGGCGGGGGTCGGGGCAGGCAGTGCGCGGGGGGGAACGGGGGGTACGAGTGGGACTTGCCCCGAGGGGGAGGCGCCCAGCGACGCGGACGCGGACATTGTGGGACACGCCATCTGGAAGATAAAAATAGTAAATACTCCTTATTGTACATGGACAAATTTTACACCAGAGTTTTTACAAATAATTGTGTAGTTGAAGCAAAGTTGCGAGCGGGTTGCTAGTTTGACGAAAAACTGATATAGTATCAATATTAAAGCTGAGTTGAATCTGCCCAAATCTAGTACTGTCTGTCACTTTTTCCTAATATTATTTTTCAACTGTTTCAGGCTGTATCCCAGACGCAATGTCTGGTTAGGCAAGGAGAACCTAGTGTGAACATATATAATTAAGACACTTCCATTCCCATTAAGATATTCCGCCAGATTCTGCAGGCATTGTGTTATTATGTGGAATTCGAAATTCCGCGTGCCGCATTTTATCCTAATATAATAATTAAAAAATATTCTGCCTATGCACACAAACACACACAAAGCTGAATTTCAATGTACTACCTCAAAACACATTAAGGTACACATATATATATGTAAGTTAATAATTATTCATATTAGTATACTATGTATAATAATTAGATGACATTCTGTGATGTTTTTTTTTAAAGTACAAGTACAAGATATTTTTTTTTAAATACAAGTGTCTTTTGACTATTTGCTGGGGAATATCAGTACAAAATAATTTGCATTTAACATTTTTTAAAAGAGGTTATTATAACCATTTGTATTTTAAGTAGTGAAGGCAAAAAAATATTTGATTACATTCAGAACTTTTAATTCCAGTTGAAAGTTCTTAACGATTTCTAAATCATTCGTTTAGAATAGGGTCTGTTAGATATAAATTTGATGATAAAATCGAGTGGTTGTGGGTTCGAACCCACAATTCGATCCCCACTCAAGGAGATAAAATATTTACTCATTTATATTTTCACTTCTTGCCTCAACCACCATTCAACACGCAATGCCTTCAAAACTCGGCGGGAAGTGGGGAATGGTGCGTCTTAACACTAGGTGCCTACCCTGATGTGTGCGGGATCCAGCGTGAAGCTAATTAATAATTTAATTAATAATTTTAATTCATTTTATTTTACATACATACATTATACAGCTTTTACATCTGAATATACCATAGGCTACAGTTTATGTAATTTTTTTGTTCAATTTGGCTATAATACAAAAATCGTTTTTGAGAGACGAAGCTGCGTTTGGGTCGTCAGTGATAGAAAAAAATATAAATAAAAAAAAAAAAATAAGATACCTATGTTTGAGCCGTCTATGCGGTGCGTCTCCCACCAAATGGAAAAACTGTCTCGGAGGCAAACGATGACGCAGTCTCCGTAATGCTGATTGGAGTTCTGGACTGCTGAACGCCTCGTGATGGAGGGCCTAGAAATTAAGGTATAAACTTTTGTTATTGTTTTTAAGGTTCCGTACGTCCTAAGAAAATAACGGGACCCTTATATGGTCACTTTTTTATACAGGAAGTGTCTACGCGCTCCTTTTACGTGAGCAGCATATAGGATAAAATATTTTAAACCCAAAACTAAAAAAAAATCTATTGTCAACAGTTTAAACATAGGATTTTTTTCATTTCATGATTTTTATCCATATCCACTAAAAAAAAATTAGCCAAACGATAATTCTTAGTAATTATCTTTGGGTAGTGGAAATTTGTAAAAATCTCCCTACAGAGATGCTAACAACATAAATAAGTTGTAACAAGCGTATAAAAATTTCGACGTAGCTTGGCGAGAACGTATGGCTTAGTGGTCAGAGCGCCTGGACGGTTTAGAGGAGGCGCGGGTTCGAGTCCCGCTACGTTAAAATTTTTAATACGTTTTCTAAATAAGTATTGATTATATTAGGCTTTTATAGAGTAGTTACAATTGTGCTTTCATTTAAAATGGTGAAGACAAAAACACTCTCTCTTATCTTACTAGACCTGATCTGAAGGTATAGGGGTTCGCAGCGATTGACCGTAAACTCGCTGGTAGTGGGTTCGATCTCACTTGAGGAAATGAATTATTTTCATTTACTCGTTATTGGATGAAGGCAAAGCGCGCCGTTGAGTTCCGCCACTCAACACGCAATCACTCAACGTGCAATGGTGTCGAAAATTAAATAATATTTTTTACTTATTATTGGAAATGTACATATAATAACATTTTATAACAATATTTATTTATAGATACTGAAATTTTAAGTATTTTTTAATTTCACCAGTAAAATTAAAAAGGTTTCAAAAAATCTAAAGAAAACAATAAAAAAATACCTTCTCTATAAGCCAACAATGTAACGACATGGGGTCTACGGGCTCAGGTTCACCGTCGACAGCCGCGCTCGCCCCCGCCCCGTTGCTATTGCTCAGACACTTCGATGCTGGAATGTGAGAAATACGAAAAAAATACATAAAAATATTGAGTTTATTCTAATGAATAGATTTCATGTAGCATATAGGCTCTCACAATAAATGGACTATCTTAACACAAAAATATTTTTTTCAATTCGAATCAGTAGTTCCTGAGATAAGTGCGTTCAACCAAATAAACTCCTGCACCACCTGCCGTTAGTGCAAAGCGAGCGCTTTCAAGTGCTGTAATGCTTTTGTCTAAAATAATATAAAAATGTACAAATCAAGTGCTTTGAGCGCTGCTTTGTTATTGTTCATAATTTGGTATTGGTCATAATTAAATAAATATAAGACAAACCTTTATCCGCTTTTTCAAGCGCTACAATGCGGCCGTACAAAGAGACAAGAAGATAAAAAACGAGAAGGTTCTTTAAATACTTACCAAGATCCAAAGCCTCGACAATAGCTCCTGGTAGGTCAGAAACAGGCGGCATTGGTGCTAAAAGCGCTGCACGCACTCGTTCGAGCGCCCGTAAAACTGCACCGCCCGCTGCTAGTTCAGAGCGAGCGCTTTCAAGCGCTGAATGGCGGTCGTTCAACTTTTTGATCGACAGTAGAATTTTGTGACGTGCGCCTTTTGTTACACCTTGTAATGAGGAAAGAAGTTTAAAACAAATTTCCTTATAAAAATTATTTAAAAAGAGTTTATAAACAGCATAATTTTCCTAATAGCTATGTCGTCAGTATTGAAGGAAAACATATATATTTTATTAATTCTGTATTGTTTCCCACTTACAAATATAAAATAAATAACAGATTTCAATGCCACACGTATTGTAAGTAGTCTGGTGACAGTGGTTAGTCACATTTGTACTATGTTTTAACAGGCTCAAATATATTTTTATTTAAAAACAAAATACTACATAAAAATGTCAGTAATGTCAGTCCTACAGGAAGCGACCACATTAAACTTTTATGCTCTGTTATATCGCACTATAATAAAAAATTGTTAAATGTATGAAATATTTTGCAAAGACAAAATTATAATGTATTAAAATATAATAAAATACACTCACCTAATTTTTCCAAATACTTTTCATCCATCGCCATCATCTGCTCATATGTGATATTCGTAAACAGCCACACGTACTTGTGCAGACGTAGACTTTTCAACCACTGAGCCACCGTGGACATTCCAGGGTGTTCCGTATAATTATTACACCTAAGATCGTCCAAGCGTGTCTCACTGCCCGTCGTCCCATACATTATACTTATGGGTCTTAATTGACTCAAACTGTGTTCACTTGATAGAGAAAAACTCCTAGGTTTCTGTACAAACGCTTCGTCACTCAAATTCTCAGCCGAAGAAGACATTTGCATGAAATTACTAGAGGGGGGCGTTAAGCTATTGGATCTTTGCGATTTGGGCTGGGCTATGGCCACGTCCAAATTGAGCATTTCGTCCAAACTTAAGTCCACGTCGCGGCCATTTTTCGAGAAGGACTCTTGTAATATGTCCGTATAAGACGAATGGTCAGAATCTAATATTCCTCGAAATTCGACATTTTTGCCGATTGT
>DWMY01002133.1:0-12456 GCA_018249775.1 Heliconius hecalesia formosus
CTAACTAATCTTATATTGGAATAAGCGCCGAAAACCAAAGAAAAATATAAATTAATAAAAAACACCAAATTACCACATACAAATTAACAGTAGATCAAAAATGTATGAAAGTTTACAAAACCGTCAACCTGCCCGTTCGGTCATACCGTGCGGCTCGTGGGCTAGGTCATTTTGAATCGACGATATCTCCTACAGTATTTATTACAATGATGTACAGTAAAGTATAATTTCTATCTAGATGATGAATATTTCTTTAGAACATAGTTTTTATGTCTCATAAGGTTAGCGCACGCCATGTAAGCGTTCAGGAAGCATTTTAGACGACATTTTCTTAAAATAACGAAATTCCTTACAAAGTTGCGACGGTTGTTTAAAGTTGCAATTAACATGTTAGACAATAAATTTCATATCAAATAGAAAAATACTGTAATATATTAGTATATTTTGAGAATATTACAAATACTAGAAAAAAGTAGCCCAAGACACCCAAGTATCTCTATTTGAAATTTTATCACAATCGAATCAGCGGTTTAACCTTGATTGCATCACAGACAGGCAGACAGACAGAGTTACTTTCGAATTTATAATATAAGTATGGTTGATACTAGCTAGATTAATAGTGTTTTGATAATAAATTCTTACTTGACTATAACTTTCTTTCGCATAAATCTAGTGCCTAAATCCGAATAACCCCGATTCATGGGCCGTTTTAATGGCATCGGTGGTGCTGATGCCGGAATAGGCTGTTCAAAGCTTCTAGAAACTGGTGAATTTGGTTCGGAGCATTGTTTTTCAGTCAATGCTGGACGTGCTCTTAGCTGTAAAGTTCCTGATGCTCCACTTTCTGCCCCCCCGTTATATCCGTTATCGATTCTACGCATACAACGTCTGTCTTCTTCGTACATTTCTAATAAATGATCCAACTTACTCTCTATATCATCTACCTGCAAAATTAATTTAAAGGCATAATAAAATAATTACTGAAAAATAATTATTATAAAGCTAATGTAATAAAATTAATATTTCAACCTGGAAACTCAATCTTCTCTTGATCGAGCTTCCAGGTGGAAACATTAATTTTATAAAAATACATTTATTGTCCTGATATATAAAGTCTCATGTAAAGTATATTGTTCGGTTTATTTTAAGTTACACACTCATGGACTAAAAAGATTAATCTAAAGCTATTTGCAGCCTGTGATCGTTGTAGTTTGGACTACCCAAATCTTAAAATAGAGTTTGTCAATGTTTTGGGGCAGTTTATTTTAATTTCTGCGACTGAGTGATCGGACAAAAAATTGCAAATTATTAACCTAGAACTTATAAAACTTAATATCGTATAGTATTTTGAGTAACGACCAGAAGGTGGAGAAAAATTAACCTCATTCACTCATTAACACATTTAACTCGCAATACTTGGAACTATGTTTTTGTACATAAATTTAAACAAAAATTATTAAAACTTAAAACCATATGTTGTTCACTTACTTGTCTTTCAATTTTAACAACTCTGGAAGCAAGACTAATTTTAGATGCGTAAACATCTTTAGCCTTTGAACCTTGCTTGCCAAGAATTTGGTCTAACCTGTGAATATTGACAATAGTAAACTTAAATAATCATTAAGACATGTGGAATGCATAGAAAACCGTAGTAAATTAAGTAATTATGAAATTTGAAGAGAGTGAACGTGAGAATATTGCCAATAATAACATTTAGTTTACGTTTGTATGCCAAAACAAGAGCTCCTTCAAAAGCGATTTCACTCTAATAAGAAAACAATAACAGATCTAGAAATAAATTTTAGTTTTCAATAAATTTAAAATAGAATTTGATGTAAAACATATGTAACGATTGATTTAGAACGTTTTTCTATATTTTCTACATTAATAGACAAAAATAATTTTATTTTTTAAAAACTGAAATGCAAATATTTTCACGTACTTAAAAGAATGTAAAATATTATTTTTAATCTAAATAACCAATAAATTATGAATAAATATTAATAATAACAATCGTCCAAAAGAAGATGAGATAGAGAAACCAATTAAACGAATGTGTAAATTTAATGTAGTGAACTCGTGTTTGTAAAACTAAAAGCTGTACACCAAACAAGCGTAATGACGAAATTGCGTTTATATAAAAAAGTTAAAAGGAAAAAATATGCACTACAAAACTTTAAGAAAAGACTATATTAGTGATATACCTATACAATTTAAAAAATAAGTAGGAACAAACAACAAACAAACGTTTTCCTTTTTTTGTAAGATAATAAAAATAAATATATATTTTAAGTAATTTTTTAAGTGTTATTTATATATTAATTTATGTTATACAATATTATAACTAAATAGATAAAATAGGTTTAAATGTTCTGGAAGTAGTGAATTAATAGAGAGCGTAATCTCTAAATTATGTTTTAATTTTATAGTAAATTTGAATATCATACAAAAATTGAAGATGCACAATAATTAGCCCTTCAGATTTTATTGTTTGCATTTCTTTGTTTTATCATCTCACCTGTACTGAAGGTTCTTTGTTCGGTTTAGTAGATCTGCGTGTCCCGAAGAGTATTGTTCTATCACATCTTTCACGTCGTAAGGTTTCAAGGCTTCTCTAAATCTCTTGCGTGCGACAAAATACTTGAGCTATACGGAAATAAGAAATCCTCATATCGAATTTAGTTGTTGGGAGTCATCCTAAGTACGGAAATTACTTATAATAATTTATCGCGTCAATTTTCAGCTTCAGAAGTATAATATCAAAGTACAAAGGACAATATTTTTTCAATAAATTTTCGCTTTTGGTTACCATATCAGCCACGCATAAAAATTTACACATCTCAGTATTGTATTATGTTTGTGCCTACTTACAATTCAGAATACTTTTTTGAATAGGTATAATTTTACAAGGTAATATCCATGCGCAGGGAACAATGAACACGATGTAAATAACAAATGATTAAGATCATAGAAATGACTTCTACCTAAGTGAAAAACATTTATCTTATTCCTTTATACAAACACGAATTACTATGCACTTACGCCACTGAAAATATTCTATTACCGTATAATAGACCACTGTTAAAAATATTATTTAATTACTATTTGAGATCTTTGAACTTGCATTTTCAAGGAAGATTTTCAGCGGTGTCACACTCTACGTCAATGAACTACTTGGAAATTTTAGAATCAGAATTTGAGCAAAATCCTCTACAAAAGATACGAACAAGTGTATAGTCCAGACCAGAGAAAAGTAAGTAGAAGGAGGAAAGTCAAAGTGCCAAGTCACGTATGGTTGCTGGAGTGATCAAATAGGGAGCTAAATCTATACGGATAAACGATGTAGTATTTTAAAATCAATAGTGTTATAATATTGATTGATTATTCATATTATGTAAGATTTTTTTATATAGAGTTTATTAGTGATGAGTATTGATTACGGTCATTGATTTTATACACTAGTCGAATACACGTGCAGATATAAAATACTGAGAACCCTTGATTGTACTACCTAGTCTGGACGTTTTTCACTCGCCCCAGCAGATCGACGTGTCCAGCGGAATATTGTTCGATTACATCCTTTACGTCGTAGGGCTTTAATGCTTCCTTAAATTTACGTCGAGCCACAAAATACTTCATCTGTCAGAATTCCACAAGATACACACTTAAAACGCAATCAAAAATCTAAGTTAATTATTGTTCATTGCCGTAACCGATGCAATGTTCTTTAGTAATAGCTTTGATGATTACATTCTAAAGTAATGAATTAGTTTTTCAGCAACGTTATGTTTTTTTTATTATCTAAGTAATAATAATAATAATTTATTAAATTAATACTTCTGAAAAAAATTTTCATGCGATCACTTTCAATGGATAGTTAATCGACAGTGTCTTAGAAATGCGGGATTGTTTAGATGAAACTGTAAACTAATTTTAAAACATCTGGCGTAAAAACGTTAATGAAAACAGTCGCAATACTGGTCGTGAGATGAGGCGTAAAAAGTATGTAGATATATGAAAGCTATCACATAATCCAACAGCTAAAGTAAAGAAAAGCAAGGTCAAGTCAAACAAAATTTGGACATTGTAAACAGCTAAATAATTCAAGGCGACTCGATGACTGCTTCATTTTGCTCCTTCACCCATCTAATCAATTATGTAAAGGTCAGGGGGTGAACTGGGTTCTTTTTACTCCAGAACCGGCTTTTTAATACTGAATTTTACTGGAGTTACAGCTATTGTTTGAAACAAAAACAAAAGAAAATCAGTTGCATTACTGAACAGATGAGTATTTTATTTGATAGAACAATAAAATTCTATGTATTTTGCAGTTTATTGCTTTTAAGTTTAGAGATAGCAAGCGAGCGAGGAATAATTTTGAGTAAAAAAACGATACAATTAGAAATTTAATTGCAAGGACTAGTAGGAATTAATAATATAAATAACCAAGAAGTTAAGTGTTATTTTTATTACTGTTATTTGTTATTATCATATTACCTACTAAAATGGTTATTTTTAGCGTTATATACGTGAACTTGAATTTTATGTAATGATTTTTGGATTAATTGAACTTTTAAGCCCTACCGTTTACCTTCTTTTAACCGCTTCAAGGTAAATTCAATCTGTATATTTTTGATTATTACGTTCATGCGTTTGTCCTAATAATTTTCGCAAATAAACCACTTCTTATAACTAATAGTACTGTAGTTTAATATTAATAAACACAGGTAGAAATATTTGTATACATACACATATAAAAATCAAAGTAGAAATTTGGAAAATGTGTGCGAGATGTTTAAGGGATAATGCTCATGCTGAAATTAATATGAATTTGGTTCTCACTTCTTGCCAAATTTCATAATTGTAGGTTCACGGTAAGTACCCTATAGGTTTTGATTACGCTTCGAATTTAATACAATACGATGCATAAATGCTCATATATTTTGATTGTGTTGAATTATAAGCATTATTTTCCGTGCTTCAAGGGACCATAGACCTAGATAGAATGTCATAAAAAGATAACCTTAGTTACACGGATCATCTAATACACCTACTACGTGATCATCTTGCACCAACGTGTACTTACGTACGTGTGTTATACAATTTTTATACACACATAGTGAAACAGTTAGTTTGACTGGGGGACGCGAGCTTAAACTTTTAAAAGTCACATATGACTGCAATAGCAAAGAACCATCATACCTCGAGGGATCATCTCGTACACCTTTCCCCTAATACAGTGATCCATATTACCTAATAGCACAATTAGCATTTTACATATAAAAAATTGTACATACCTTTCTAATAAATCTTATTGCAGATTTGTGACGCGGTGTCAAGGTGACGCAACGCGGCTCCTCGTCCTCGTCTGCATCAAAACGTAATATTCAATTAAACTTCTGAAACAAGATAATGGACTTGGAACGGAGCGGCGCGGACGGATGGCGCGCGAACCGGGTGCCTGTGGACTCTCGTAATATAGATGTTCGTTAAAACTTTACTCAACTTTAAATAAGTTTATTGCATTATTAGCACTACACAATTTTTTTATTCAATGGTGAATTGCAATTTAAGGGTTAATTATTAATTAAAAGCTTAGTAAAGAGCTTTTTACCGATATTTTACTTATAGGAACAGCATTTATATAGGCATTATATGATTATCTAATTTCACTTATTACCTTGGTATACTTATATTTGATAGTCTACAATGAGCTCTGAAATGCTGAACCGATTTATAGTGAATTTGATTCTATGTTCCTGAACGTTAATATAAGTTTATTGATAATAAATGTTTGTCCCATTCTATATTATTACAAATATATATAACAATTTTATTTACATATTATTATAAACTAAGCTTACTACCCAAATCTGTAATATATATATATCCATTATTAATTTATTACGTAGATTTTTTTTATATATCTTTCAGTCCCTTTAGTATGTGGAATAGTGCCTAAAAATAAGGGTTACTGTACTTTATGCATTTATAAACTTATCTTTCAAATATTAGCTCCTTCCGTACAGTCACTCATTCCTACAAACCGCTAACAAAAATAAAGTAAAAATATATTTTATTTCAATTAACGATTTTTTAGGTATTCAATATATGAGATCAAAAATTGACGCATTATTAATTCCATATAATTCGAAATATTTAAAAAACTGAGTAACACATTCAAAAGTATTATCCCGTTATCCTGGTCTTTCTGGCCGTAATATTAGATTCAAGCTATGAAAATGCAAATTATTTATGTACAAGTGTGCAAATTTCCAAGCAAATCGGCGGCAACAAGTGGGTTAAAATATTTTTTAATTTGTTTGATAAATGAAGCTTACTCGTATATGCGAAAAAGTTAATTAGCCGTTGTTTGAGGATCCAGCCTGTTACTAGAGGTTCATAAATGAAACCCGTAGTTTGATTTAAAATATGTTATGCTTTTTCCTGTAAAGGAAGTAGTACTTTAAGTGTTACAATATCTATCTGTTATATCATTAAGCGTCAATGTTAATTATGTAGTAATCGCGAACATCAAAGATCTTATTAAAAGGATAACATTGTAAAACACTATAGAAGACTGGCTAGCTTGTTCATAATTAAAAAAAAATCGCGATTATTGCCAATAATTTCATATTCTCTCACAAGTAGTTGTTAGGACATATTTTCTTAACAGTGTTTCAAGTGTGTGTGTGTGAGTGTAGTGTTTCTTCAAGTAATTAAGTAAACAAAGTAATAAGTAATTAAGTTAACAAAGAAGAAGAAGAAGAAGTAGGTAAATATTTACAATAAATATACAAATAATACTGTCACAGCTATCGGTGATGCTATACTTGTTCCTCATACCACAGACACTAGTTATTTCGCTTCTAATGTTTTAATAAACATTTCTTTCACACCGCCAAATTGTCATTAATTTCAATATGATGTGAATATTTTGGAACATAAATGACTTGTATATATATATAATATTCTTTGTTGCATTCAACATAAAAAATATATGTATAGAGCAAGATATTTATTATCGAGAATGTGTCCTAATCGCTCCAAAGTAACCGTCATATGACATGTTAATTTTGTAAATAAATAAAATTTAAATGTATCTTGCCCTGGGTCTTGTGTTGTTACATATTTAAATGTACAGTTTTTTTGCAAAATTAATAACTTGCTTTTTGATTTAAACAATATTTTGGAAATGAGTATTTAATTTATTTGGTTTGAATATGTATTAAATATTGTGCTTAAGAAATGGGACGTGATCCCAGGATTAACAATTCAGTTTACAAAACTTATAAAATATATTTTTTTAGAGTGGACACTTTCAAAGATGTTAATATAATAATAATTAAAGTCTTAACTTTTATAAGTAAAGTAATATAGTAAGGCAGGCGGGCTTTATACAAATAATTATAGAAAAATATAGGTCACAAGCGGGACACAGGCGTGCGACTGCAAATGCGACGGTTGTGGGTTCGATCCCACTTGGGGAAAAGAAGTATTTAATATTATTCTGCTAACAAAGCAAAGCGCGGCGTTATTTTTCGCTTCTCAAGACGCAGTGCCTCAAGAATTCAGCTGAAAGTTGGGAATGGGAATGTTTTGTAAATACCTCATAAATAAATAAATAAATCAGCTTCATGCTGTATCCCGCACACAGCATGGTAGGCAGAGGAAGCCTAGTGTTAAGACACTCCGTTCCCCAGTTTCCGTCGAATTCTGAAGGCATTGCGTGCTGAGTGGCGGAACTCAACGCCACGTTGCCTCGATACCAGAGCGATATACCTTTTCCATCCAATAAAAAAATATTGATTTGCTTTATTTAGTGGATATATGGTATATAACATTAATAATATTTATTTGATAGATCTATATTAATTACGTCAGTGTTGCGACAGCCATGTTATTATTTGCGGACAAATATTGTCATATACTTCCTCGTATGTAAGTGTCGCGTTAACATATTGTCTGTTGGTTTAGAAGTCACTGATCCTGACTGCTAAGTAAAAGTTATAGGCAGAGTGCAGTTTGTACTTGTAGTACAAATATCTATATATATATGTATAATAAAATAATATTATAATTATATTGGAAACAAAATTAAATTATAGATGGTTTCATATAGATGATGCTGTCACACACACACACACACACACACACTTTAATTGAACAAAATCGAACGATATAAAATATTTGTTAAAATAAGTATTCTGATCATTAGTAACATTTTGACAATGGTACTTCTATTCAATTTATTTTAGTCGCAAGATCGTTTGCATACATTTTATACTGTGTCAGCCCGACACACTACCCCAACTACATTGTCGAGTATGTACCTATCCTTAGAAATTTCAGGAAATACTCTCTTGTTTCTATATATTTCCCAAGGAACTCACATCACAACATGGACATCAATCGAAACATTATAATAATTTTCAGTACATTTTATTAATTTATTTATCCCGAAACATATTATATACATACAGACATAATATAGGCGGTAAATGATATTTCAAAAATGATTTTATTAATAATAGGTAATTTGGAAGTACTGGAAGTAATTAGACATAACAAGAACAAAAGTTATGTGGATTGCTATTTGCTAATCAACGAGATTGGAATGTAAGAATTGGTTTAGTAATGATTATATAATTTATAATTACAATCTGCATAATTTGAACACTGGTTAGTACTACGTTACACATATTATGGACACGGGTAATTAGTTATTAACGCACCAAATTATAAAGCTCACAGCTACATTGATTAGTACTACTACTACAGAGTGTTTTTGTCAGCACCACTTTAATTGAAACCACAGTTTTAACTACTCTATAAAAGCCTAATACAATGAAAAAAAATCCCCAAAAATGAAAAAGTGATTTTTTCAAACAAAATAAATAATAAAATGATCGTTGTAAAATAGAACGCCATTTGTCAAGAAAGACGCACGCAGACATAAAGCTATCAAAAGGAAACCGCCACATACGCCTCATTCCGAAATCGAATCGTAGGTATTGGCGGCAATGTTCAAAGTTATTTAACCTTTAGTAGTATTTTTGTAGTAGTATGTGTTTACGTTATTGGTATCATATACATGCGTACGTAAATATCTATGCGTACTTGCATCAAAAGAAATACAATATGAATAAATATCGAGAAATAAAAAAAAAGCCTACGTCTAAACTGTTGAGGTATCTTGATTAATTTCTTTGGGTATGGGTTTAAAATATTTTACCCTATATGCTGTTCCCGTAAAGGAGCATTGACGCTTCCACTTTGTAGGTATATTTCTGCATTAGGATTGAGAAAAAATATTAATGAAATTCTAATGACGTAAGTAAATATCTAGAGAAGCATTAATGCAGTCTAAACTAAATTAAACATATACAAACCAATTATGGTTAATTAATTTGTTGTAATAATAGCAATATTAGTGATTATTTTAAACGATAACATAATTAAGTGACTGAAAGTACAGATATTATAAAATGAAATATGTTGCTACATTAATGTCGTTTAGCTCTTAACATTTTAATCACTAAGTCACTACACGTAAGCGAAAGTGAGAGTGTCATTAGACGAAGAATTTTTTATTTTCATAGAAAGACAGTTATTTTTAGCCTTTTTTGCCCTTACCGTCAGAGTTTCTCTTGGAGAGCGCTGTTTCGGCCACCGAGTCCTCGCTGTATGAAGGGTTGATGGGTCGAGTGCGCCCAGAGCGGCCGCTCGTCGCGCCTGCCAACGCACACACGCTCACTTCAACACTGGGCCCATTTTTGTATCAAACAACCTATTGACGACCCCAGTACGTTTTCCAAATTTGAATAGGCTGACACTAATCTAAACCGAGATACAATGTGATCTATACTTTGTGCAGTTTGTAAATTTACGTCATCCTGACAATACAAATCCTATCGCCCGTCTGCCTGTCAGTTCGCTTTGTACTATTATGCATCGAATAAATGTTAGTTCTGACTTTTGACACAGTTTCTTGCTGCTCTTTGGTTCCGAACACAAATACTATTACCCTATAACGTTAGTTTAGAAATAGCTAATTTGGTAATTTATAATACTTCTTCACTAGAAAAACTACCATCTATTTATTTATTAAATTTGAATAAAAGCTTCATCTCATGTAGCATTAGCGTCTAAAACTTTTTGTAAATTCTCAATTATAAATAAAACCATATCAATGTCATAAAATTGAGTTAAGTAAATAAACATTTTTCGTTGTTATTTTTGAGGTTGATCGTCATAATATTTAGTTGTTTTGTTTTTATACATATCATTATTTTATTAATTTTTTCATTCACTACCTTTGTTATTTCGTCGTACTGCAGTAAAGAAACACCTAAATAATGAGGTCAATGCAGTGGTTGCCACTTAATGTCTAAGCAAACTATCGATCGATTTGATATCTCTTTCTTTCACAGGTGCTCGTAATGAGTAAAGTGAATAAGTTTTTAAAGTTGTGAATTTATAAGAAGGTTTGCACATATCGCATTCATTGAATCATTTCTCGTTAATGGATGTACGCTGGCCTGACTGGCATTTATACCTAGACTGTAAACGGCAATATGTTATTTGTATTTATTTTTTAGTCTTCTAAATATAAATGAACAATTAAGATAAAATCTGGTTGTTAAAAAAAGCAATTAAGATTGAAAATATAAGTACTAAATATATCAGCGCACTGTGCAATATCCCTTGAAGTGTACTTAATGTCGGACTGCACATAAAATGTGGTCGTAGTAGCAAGATTTATGAATGTAACATATAGAATCGTATTTGTATGGTCAATATTGAACTTTAAGAAAAGTATATCTTTTTAAGGTCTCTTAGAGTACAATAAAAATCATCTAATTCAACGCAATCAAAAGAGTTTGAAAAGTTGTATAAAATTCGCCGCGCAATTAAAACCTTTAGAGTACTTCCCGTGGACTTACAGTTATGAAATTTGGCACAAAATGTGGACTTACAATACAAATAAAAGAAAAAATCCGAAAAGTAAAAAATTCATAGAAAAAAATCACTACATACTTATGATCGTAGTTCATTTCATATGAAATGACTGCGTACGCCCGCAAACTTACGTATATCAACTTTATTCGCTGTGTAATCAAAGCCTATCGGCCATTTAGCGTGTAGGCTTTGATTACGCAGTAGATTAGCCTAAATAGCCGAAAAATCCCGTAGGCCTATGATTATGAAATTTGGAAAATTTCAAGCTGTATGCAGTACAAATAAAAGATAAACGAATGAAAAGATGGAAAATTATATTTACATATTACAGATAAAAATTATAACAAACTTATAATTATAGTTAATGCAAAATTTTGTCAACTTTTATAAATTGAAATATTTACTTCCGGTTGACCTACAATCCTGAACTTGATCGGTTTTTTCATTAAACTGTTTTATTTAGCTTGACTACGTCGTGGGTCAAATCTAGTAATTGACATTATACACCCTCCCTGTTGACCGATTGCCTTGAAATTTGACATATTCATATGGTTTTGGTTACAATACAAGAATATATAATTTATAGTTTTACAAATACAAGATATCCGCCGGTACAAAATGGCATATTTTATATTGGGTATCAAATGAAAGGTCTTGCTTGGCTGGTAAAAAAACAGCATATTATTAAAAATGCAAATTCAAGACGGTGGACTTCATATTTTATATTTATAACCTTGGAAAAAAAAGTAAGTTATAATCTTTCGAATAATATCGACACTGCTCAGGATGCTCGGGATCGAGGTCAATCGGTAATCATTGCAGTGGGCAGACGAGTTCTTGGTCTTTTTAGAGGAGGATGTGTCATCGACAGGGAGATATAGTGGTGGAATGACACGCAATACAACTCTCCCGAAAACAGACTGGAGTACATAGTAGCAAACAGTACCCGTAAAAGAGCTGTAGCCAGAGCTCGCAGTGAGAGTTTATCACCGCTATATGAAAAACTTGAAACTGTGAGACTGAGGGGCCTGAGAACTGTTTGAGGGGCAGAATCTCATTTACAAACTGACTCGATCCCAGGATAAAGCGACGCAAGTTATTGCAAAATGTCTTTGCGTCAGAGATCTCCAGGGCACGCTGTTCTGTAGCCATATCTCTGTGAAGGAGAGATAGAGAAGCTACTTCCTGTTGCTGAACACTCAACATCCAAGAAGACTTCGTCACGACCAGGCTAGAATCGAGAACTTACAGTACAAAAAAAGGAAAGAAAAAGATGGAAATTTATATTTATATTCCCCGCCGGCGAAACTAATTTATAAGTTGTAGTTTCCGTTAACTTACAATCCCAAAATTGATACGGGACCCTCGGTGAGTGAGTCTGACTCATACTTGACCGATGTTTTTTAAAGTGAAATATTATCCTATATTTGGAGAAACCTTTCAATCAATAAAGTGGTATACTTAGTTCTCGTACGGCGCAATTATTATTATTAA
>DWMY01002134.1:0-12455 GCA_018249775.1 Heliconius hecalesia formosus
TTTTTTTTTTATGACTTTCAATGGTTTTTTCAATTTCTCGAATCGTAAGAGGAAAATTAAGATAAAATTAAATCAAATTTTCTTTAGAGTAGCACCTACAACAATGAAAATATCATTTAATAAACAGTAAACGCGATGGTTGTGGGTTCAAATGTACGTTTCAACTCGAGGAAATTAAATATTTAATCCTTTGCTCTGGTAATCTCTACAATTCGATTTCAATCTCTAAAATGCGATTCAATACCTCTAAAATTCGGCGGCAAATGGGAAACGTAGTGTATTAGCACTAGGTTCCCTGTTCCCTCTGCCTGCCCTGCTACACTACTGTGCTGGATACAGCGGAGATTAAAAACATAAAAAAATAAAAATAAATAGCGAGTTTGCATACATAACTCTATATATAAACTTCAATAGGCTGCAAGGTGTACTGAAAGCAGAAACCTAATTACTAAATAATGTTTGCCACAGTGTGCATAATATATTTGTATTAACACTACAGTAATTTGTGGATTCTAAATATATAATATTGTTAGATGTTTACACAAAGCACTGTTACAGCTGGTGCATTCTGAATGTATAGGATTTTTTTCATTATAGTTCACGATACTCGTGTAAGGGTAAAGTAGATTAAACGAGGAGGGTAAGAGATGAAAGAAAGCCGCGGTATTAATCAGCTCCAATGGTGTCTAACTAGCTAAAACGTGATAGAAGCGTGTTTGTGCGCCTAATGTCTTTTTGCATTATGCTAGGCTTTGATACCGTGTAGGTACATACGTTTGAATAGGAGAATTGATGTTTTGGAAAGATATTTTTACAAAATGTACAATGCTTTTGGATGCACGTTTAGAAATAATGTTGGGTCGTTAAAGAAAACGAATTCTATATATTGTCTAAAATTTTATTGTAGGTTTTTTTTTTGATATTTTTCTCTATTTGTCTGTTTGTTGTTCTCGTTTTACGCAAAAAATACTGGATAGATTTTGATTAAGCTACTTTTATGTATTTATTACTATAATTTATTTGGAAGGTCTGAACACCAGCTGGTAAATCCTAATAGTCTGTCTAACTTATATGAGATATTAATATATCGCCTTTGCAAAAGGTGGTTAATATGGCATAAAAAGATGAGACGATGGTCTGGTATGGGATCCAAGTAGTCCAGTAAAATCTTAAAGAGATATGAACGTAACGCCTTAAGAAAAGTTATTCCGATTTCATAAAGCTGAACAACTTTTACAAAAATCATAAGTTTTAACAATTGACGTGAAACCCCAGAACCTTAAAGGAAACCAGGAAACGTCGACGTACGCCACAGCCCCGTATAACGCTACATACATAAGTACTTAAAATATTAACATCAAAAACTTTACATGGCATTATCGAATGAAATTATTACATTATTCATGTAATGTTTATAAATATTATAACTTCATTAATTTTCCAATCGTCGCAATATAATAGACAAAAGCGTGTATCATATATGAATCCATTTATTATTATTAGAAATTACAATATACGGTAGCAATATGGTGTTGAAAATAAACGTAATTCGCCAGAATAAGTAGACAATAGAAATTTGTGTTAATATTAACGTGATATAAATCTCCAACGTGCATTGTTTGGTGTTGCATAGTTATAAAACTGCTAATTCTATAAAATATTAATGTATGGTAATGTATTGATGCATGGTAATGTGCGTACAACTCAATTACTTATGGGGAAATTCAATAATATATATACATTTTACTATCGACGAAACTAAATCGAATAAAACTTGTTACAGTTTTGCAATTAGTACTCTCAGACTTAATAAAGTTATTTGAACTTTAAAATGAATTGAGTTTAGAGTTATATTGCTGTTTATTGTGCTTCGTTAAAGTGTGACCACTTAATTATTTTCTAGTTGAAAGTATACGTGATACTTGGGATCGTTTAGTTAAAATATACCTAATCACTACTGGTATATTGTGCCTAACTTTAACTTTGTAATATTTTTTTTCTGTATATAATGTAAGAATATTAGTTATAACATTGTAAAGCTTAAGCCAATAAGTTTATATATAAATTATAAGTTAACAAACATATTTCTACTATACATATCGTTGAATAAAATTATTCATAAATCTTTATCTTAATTATTACTGATATGATATGATATATGACATCATTATAACCACTGATTCCTCAACAAAAACAACTCCAAACACCAGAAATTCAGAAAGTTCACCATACGAGGTGCCAACATAAAAAAAAAACCGATCACAGCCGTCCAGCATCATCAGAATTATGTTTCAAATGATTCCATATGGCCGTCCCTTTAGATGTTGCGTATAATGTCCACCGCTTACTGTAACTCTGTCAGTGTCAGGCCTAATTAGAGCTATTGAAATAGCTGATTAATATGCGCGGTCTATACCGATGTGCTATTGTGGAAGCGACCGGGTGAATTATACGCACCAAGTGAAATGATGTGATTACGAGTTGTGTTGTCGCAGCCTGCTTGACTGGCGCGCTAGTGACGTTTGAAGGCTCTTTAATTAAAAATAAAACTTATATATGATACTTATATATATGTATGTGTGCTGGAACAGCGTTTTTTTTAATTGACTCCGATCTCGATATAGGCACAGTGTCATTACGGTTTATTGTAGTAAAGTATGGTATTTTTTTTAAGCATGTTTGAGTGTTAAATTAGATGATACAGTTATATAAGTGTAACATTTAATTTAACCCTCTCAAATATACAACCGTGCATACTAACAAACTTATTTTAACACAAAAATCATATGGTTTTTGTGTTAAAATAACGTTTGTTTGTGTGCCGTTCCATAATATTTACTGTATGAAATTTTATAAATTTATAAATATTAGTACAATTATAACAATTTTAATGTGTTTATTTTGTAGACTTTTTTCTGTTCCTCATATTGGACCTTCGATGTTAAAAATCGATGCTTAAAAGGAAAGTACAGATCTACAGATCTTTTAGACGAAAAAAACAGAGAAAGTATTGAACGATCAGGAAGGAAATAATAAATATATGTAAATAATTTATTTACTGTTACCGTGTCAGGTTTTATAAGTAGCCGATATATATGTCGTGTTAAGTGGCAGAACTCAACGCGGCACTTTGCCGCGACACCAGAGCGAAGGAATAAAAATATTATTTATTTCGTCTCCTCGGGTAGGAATCGAACCTACAATTTGTCGCGCTTACAGTCGCACTTTGTGCCCCTGTGACTTACTTTAAAATGCATTTCATCATCTGCATCATTCAGTAAAATGATAACGCCTTCATTGCACATTTTAAGGTTATAGGTAAGTTTACATATACTCCAAGCTATACTACAAGGTTGTAATTTATAAAAATTAAAAATCAAATAAAATCAGCTTCACGATGCATGCGATCCCGCAGAGTAAGCAGAGGAACCTAATGTTAAGACACTCGTTCCCCATTTTCCAGTGAATTTTTCGAGGCATTGCGTTTTGAGGCAAACCGGGGTTTTTGCCTTGGTGACAGAGCGAAAAAATGGAAATGTTAAAAAATAATTATTCATTCTCTCGAGTGGGGATCAAACCTACGACCGTCGCGTTACAGTGACACTCCTCTGCCCCTGCGCCACGAAGGCCTCGCCACGTTGTAATTTTCATATCTTAAATATAGATCCTTCATAATTTAGTTATAAAATATATAATAATTTATTTGTTTTGATCTGTTGGACTAAGTATCTAAATCAAGATAATCACAACAGAATAATATAAACAACAAAAGCAATTCTATATAATATTCAAAACTACATTTTGCTAAAAGAAAACCCTCAAAAAACCCATGTAAACTATATACAAATCAGCACCGATTACGTGATCATCATCATAAACAAGGAGTCTCGGAATCCATCTGTCAGCGCGCATATAAACGTGAACAATGACTGGTGCACAAACACGCCTGTCGCCGGTCCGGTCGCACGGGCCCGGCCGATTGATTGTCAAACACATTACACGACGCTGTATGTTATACGCCTACCTCTACCTATAGGTATATACCTAACTATAGGTAGACCTGTAGGCTATATTACACAATGTTGGGAGATGGCGGATTTAATAATTAATCATGTTAATTGGTGTTGTGGTGTTATTTGAAAAATATTACGTTTCTCGTCGTTATTTCGTATTTTGTAATGCAATGTATAATACAATAATACATAGGTTTTTTTTATTATTCTGGTCGTTATACATGTACAATGAAAATAAGCAAAAACAAATTAAATATTATGTAGAGGGAACTTGTGAACCTATTAGAATACTATGGTTCCATTAGAACATTTTCGTTTCCCATTTACCGCAGAATTCTGGAGGCAATATGTATTGAGGGGTGGAACTCAACGTCGCTCTTTGCCTTTACACTTAAGCGAAGACATATAAAATAGTAAATAGTCAATTTCCTCGAATGGGAATCGAATCCACAACCTGGCGTGCTTATAGTGCTGCACTACGATTGGTCTCTACATACTCGTATTAGGAAAAAAATATTTCAAGTCAGTTTTATTGAGTTGAGCTTTGTCATATATGGTGGTTGTAAGTTTGGCCTCAGGAAACATAAATAAATACAGAATTATTATATTTAAATCCACAATTGGTCAATTATAAGTACGCTAAAGCCAGAGGAGGGAATTATTTTCATGTACCTAGCAAGACAAACTGTGGTGTTGAGTTCCGCCAGAAAACAGAAAACGGAGAGTCCTAACGCAAGGCACAGGTCCTGCTAACATATACTGGAAAATACGCGATTTTACTAAACCACCATAACTGAATATCACCATACTAACTAATACAAAAAAAAAACTATTTTAATTTAATTCTTAGAGTTGTTTTTTTTTAAATAATGTTTCTAGGTCAAATTATTCGACATTATTATTTGTAAGTGATTTTGAATTACGTATTGTGGACGGAAAGGAAAAATTTACCTTCCAAGAAATTTGCTTATAGGATGCCGAGGGTCTTGATCTAATTTCTAAATTGAATTATTTAACGAATTTGTAATCTCTCTTCAAGTTATACATGAAAATATTTATAATGAATGTACTTTAATAAAAATTAAGGAAAAAAGTAGCATGCTACATGCTACTTTTTTACCAAAAGACTAGTAGATTTAAATAGTTATTTGCTTTAATAAAAGTTATGAGAGTAAACATTAAGTTGTTAATTCATTTTAGCATCCAAGTACATCTAGTTAATTGCTTAAAGTTAATTACATTTTATTTTAATTAATTTAGTTCATTATTTTCTATATTTCAGCGCAGCAATCTTTTCTAGATAAAGTTATAAAAAAATTAAGCTCTGGTACATATATTCAGACATCATTTTTAATAACATGATTCGTAGGCTATTCGTCAACATGAACGTGGCTTTAAAAAGAGGTATCGTGTAAATTCAAATATTTTTAATATAAAAAAGTTATAAAACGTTGTAACTATGTGGTGGCTACTGTTTATTCATGCACATGGGTTTACATATTCATAAACAGTGATGACGTTATTCAGAACAACAAATTTCCAGCGTAAAGAATTAACTACGTAAAATTCCAACGATCCAGTACTGATTTATCACCAATTTATTTAATCTCATTTAACAAAGTTACAATAGGGCTATTAACAATTGAAGCGCACTTCTGAACTAATTAAAAATGGGCGCGTCTTCAGCACAATTTGGACTATTTAAGTGCTTACGCGGCTCGTTTCTGTTCAAGTTGTTTCGAATAAAGAATTAATTATGAAGTGGAGGCCAAGTTGGCGTCGGGACGGGCGACTTGCGAGTTTCAACTGGTTACAATTTGTGGGAAAGTAGCAGGTGTGACGCGACGGCAAACTTGGACGGATCGTACACACGCTTTGTTGCCTTCTCAGATGATAAACTTGATTTAGAACGCAGATTGCAGGTGTTTTTAAATATGCAGGTTTTCCTCTTTTTGTTCTGGTTAGCTTCAATTTCACCCTTATTATTTTATGATGAACGGCGCCCTCTGTTCTGCTCGAGATTAAGTATTAAAGTATTATAAATTCTCCAGAAACAGTAAAAGTGGAACGTATTTTCACATATTTGAATATTAAACTTAGTGTACTAAAAAATCTATTTAATTGAACACGGAAGTATAAATAGAAAAATAACAATGTCTTATTGTCCATACAACAGTTTTGAATTCAATCACAATTTCATTTACTTGTTTGATTAAGGACAATGCAAAATTACTAATTACTACTAAATTGCTAATAACAAATTAATTTAATTGATTAGTAATAACACTTTGAAAATGTTAAAAATAGCCTAAACAATATTTGAGGCCGGCAAAGTGTTCGCAAGCCCACGAGGTTATAGATCCATGTACAAATTTGGTTGTATTATTCATGGGTGTCTACTAAACGTCAGGTGGTTCTTCTGCTCATTCACTAATACTTCTTGCTATAAACAAAAAAAGATAAAATATAATATTTAAGACAAATAGTCCTTCCTAAATATGTAACTACGAAAGCAACGCTGAATAACTAGTTGTAGTCGTCGTAGACTTTGTAGAGCACAATTGTGTGAACGAATACAATTGGATTCTTTTACTTCAATTGAATGCAAGAGGAACGGTGGTCCATGTGTAAGATAATAGTAAGGTATAACTTATTATATGACTTCAAATTCTTCGAAATATTATGTAAGAAGTAAAATTTTTATTATTTTTTGTAGGTTCTATAGCATTCCTGTGTTGTGAAACTTATAGAAAATAATATTCACAGTTGTCTCTGAATGGGGGACAGAGTATTTTAACATTAAGTTCTCTCTGCCTTCCCTGCTGCATGCAGGATACAGCGTGTTTCATAAAAAAAAACACACTTGACTGAGGGGTAGGTGTAGCCTACGATCAGGTTTATCCTACTACATGCAACTTGAAATGTTTCAATTAAGCTTGTATCTAAAATTATATAATTTATGTATTTCCATGTAAAATAGTGTTTGAAACAATAATAAATTTTGTGAGAGAAATGTGAGTAAATGCATCATATACGAATACGAATATGTAAAATTATTTAAACACAATCGCTTGTTTGAGTCAGTTTAGATTTATTTCATATTGCAGCTTAAATACAACAATAATCGATCTATATTATTGATACAACAATAATCGATCTATATTATTCTATTTTTAAAGTTTAAAATAATCATAATAAAATTACCAGCAATTACATTTAACATAAAACATTAGATAAATATAAAAAAAAAAATCTAAGTAGATTCACACTAATCTATTAAATGAGAAACACAACCAGTGTCTACGTTCCATTTGCTTTTGTCTATCGAAATAATTTACAGCTTTTCCGACAAGAGAAACAAAAGGCTCATTGTGGTGCTACAATCATAGTTTACTTGTTAAGCTAATGGTAATCGTTGACATCCGCCATTATCTCAATTGCTCAGGTTGAAGGGCGATAGACGGTTATTATTTCAATAAACGACACTATCGCCCGTAATAACATGGCCATGGCCTTTTAATTGTAATCCTCGCTGGTGTGCTACGGTACTCTTATCTATTGCTTATCTAACATGGGGTAAAGCTGGTTATGGATATAAAAATGTGTGTATTTTATTTTTTAATTTAGTAAATTCTAAAGTTGCTTAAATTTATTTAAATATGTGTACCTGAAAGCTTATACTGTCTTATTACCCTCTCAACTAATATTTACTTAGGAAATTAATATTGACAGCTGATCTTCTGACGCCTGGTGGAAAAACGATGATGAGCAGTTACTCATATGTTAAGTGGATTTTAACGAATGTTAATAGGTACTCGTATTGTCATCAATAATAAAAAAATACTTATTAAGAAAACATATAAAAAATTGAACTTAGCGGGGTTTGAACCTGCGCATCTTTGGAAACCGTCCAAGAGACGCGGAATCAAATCCCGCTACGTTAAAATTTTTATAAGTGTGGTTTTATATAAGTGTGGAATAGCAATTTAAAAAATATTAAAAATAATTTCATGTAATTTTGTTAATTAATCATAGTTTAAGAAGGTTGGCAAACATTTTGTATATCGAACCACAGTAACAGTTAGGTCAAATTCAATTACATAACGGTGTGAATTTTTTTTCTGTTTCATGTCTTTTATAAACGACGAAAGGCCCCCGGAGGTTAATTGCAATTTTAGCTGTAATACTATTGAATTTATTTTACATTGATAATATAATAAAATAAGAACAACGTCTATCTATTAAACAACTTCAAATCCAATTTCAAAAGATACTCTACCCTTACTTTACCCGTTTTAGCATAGACAAGCGGAATCTTTGCAAAAAAATTGAATACCAACAGCTAAAAAGCATACGACGGGGAAATAATATTTATTGCCAGACGCAAATTAAGTTGTTAGCGTGAGTGAATGTTTTTCGGTTTCGAGTGCACATTTGCAACTTTAATGCTACCAGTCCTCACTAATTTAAGCTAATATTGCGAGTTGGAAACGGAAATATAAATATACCAACGTGCCCTTGTTTACAGAACACGTGTAGGTATTAACATATTGTATGGAAAGATTTAGGCCGCCGAGATAGCTTTGTCTAATCCGCATTGTGGCAAACATATGAAACAATTTCTGAAGATTTTGCGGCGTGTCAGCTTTGTTGCTTGATTTGAATGCGGTGTGTGCTGTGTTTTATATATAAATATAATCTTACACAATTATAATGGATGATTCAAAATTAATTAATTTACAACTTGGTGATGGTGACATTTTATAAATATATTTTGCTAAATGTTTATTGTAAAGATTTGATTCTTGATTTCCTATTTTTATCTTTAAGGAACAACGCAAAAAGAGTTAAAACAGCAATTTCATAGTAGTATATTGTATATATTGTGATTTTCGTCAAAAGGGCCACTACTAGCCACTGCTCTATACAGGTCTGGCTCGCTCGGCCATTAATTGAATTAATCGCCTGTCATCTGTTGATCGCTGCTCTTACACAAGTCATTAGTCAAAACCTACCGTATACGCACATTACCTAATTTAATTATGCACTAATAAGTCAAATTCGCTATCTAGAACGTGATTAACGCAGTTCTGCTTCGCGGTGTTGATCATTGGAGCATTGACCATATTAATTTTATACTATTATTAAGTCTTATCTTACATAATACATATCGGTTTGAGATATTATAAGCATAATTAAAATTAATCGCGACAGGTTGTGGGGTCGAGTTCCACTTGAGGAAATGAATCATTTAATATTTTCATTTCTTCGCTCTGGTGTCGAGGTAAAGCGTGATGCTGAGCACCGTTACTGAACACGCAATGTATCCAGAATTCAACGGAACGTGATGAACAGAGTGTTTTACGACTGGGATCCCTCTGCCTACCGTGCCACATGCGGGATACAGCGTGAAGCTGAGAAATTGTTTTTAAAAATATCAATATAATATTTTCAAAGGAGCTTCTAAAAAATAAAACAAAGGCCTAAATGATATAGGCGTACATGTAGGATAGTAAAACGAAGGACACGATTACGGCTGACAAGGCAATTAATAAGGGCAGATGGCGATTGAGCACGAGTCACCCGTCTGACCGGTATTAATCATAGACGGGTAGTCGATTACGTATCGATATGTCAATTTACTTGGGATTTCATTATAAATATATACATGTAAAACTGATGGGTACTGAGGGTATTTGTAATAATATTTTAAAATTGTTATAGGTTGAAGTGTACTATTGTGGTGTTGCTTTTCAAATTATTAAGTTTCTCATTAAATTGGATTTTTTTTCCATTATTGTTACGTTTTGGATTAAGATATACATAACTTTCTTAATCTGTAATATTCCTCATTGAGGCAATAATAAAAACGAACACTAGAACTTATTACAAAGCCTACTTAGATCTTCTTTGTGTTCGTGATCTGAAAGAGGACTTTTTATTCTAATGAAAATCATCTAAAGACGTAAAAGATTTTTTCTCCGCGACGCTTTCATTATGCAGAAGAAATCTCGTACAAAATTAACATACATAAACTAAACACTTCCCTGCATCACTTTATAAAGCATATTTCACAGTAAAATACAACGTTTGCAGTGAATGAGAATTTCTTCTCATTACTTCTGTCACTCTTCGCATCTACCGCGCACACTTATCATCAACACGATACTATCGTTGTTGGGAATAAAATATGTGAGAATCTCAGCATTAAAGTCGAGAGCACTCGGTCTATCTGACATACAGCATTTTGTATTTCATGTCATACTTTTAAAATAATATTATTTTAATTTTCAAGTGAATAAGACTACATGGTTCGTGTTCAAAGAAACTACTTGTTTTAGAAAAAAAAAAAAATTGAAGTTGTGGTACATACATATATATCTACTCGTATGTTACATAATGTACCTCAATACTATTTATCTTTGTAACTGCAATAATTTGTTTGTATATTTATTTTTATTTTTTGTTTTCTAAATAGTGGTTTACACCACTAGTGTATATAAATGTGCAATAATATAAGATCATGTCTAGAAATAACTAACTATATATAACGTAAGCTAGAATCATAAAGCAAGACAAATAACAATTACACGTTTTTTTATTCAGTAATTTTTTTTTTCAATTCATTGTGAACATCTTATAAACATTATTTCAAGTACATATATATTTGAAGTACTATCAACATATAATATCATAATAATAGATAATAGCAATTATACATGCGTCAGTATACGTAATAGAATCACACGTATCGGTCTCCTTAATGACATTTTACTTGCGTGATTGTTGCTGTCACGACGTCAAAGTGGGGGGAGGCCGGTTAATTAAAACTTCTGGGAGGACTGCACTTTATTGCCCTCCGAGAAACAGAAACCAATACTATCGATATGGATCATATGTAATAACAGGATATCTAATTAATCCAGTAATATATTGTAACGTATCAAATGACAATATTGTCTTAGCCAGAACATGTATTGAACTAAATACATGACTAAACAGATGATTAATGATTTAGGGATTATATAAGTTAATGCCGTATTACTATAATTAATATCATAATTAATTTACATCGCCCCACGGTTTTATGTTACGAGAGCTTTGCGCGTTATAGCAAGCGAAGTACACGTGGTTGTGCTGATTATGATTGCTTTTGATTTGAATATGCCGTGATTCTTACAACTTGCGCTCTTGGCATTTATTAATTGGTATATATGTAGGAGTATTCTTTTTTTATTCTCATAGATAGCCTATGCCTATGATGCAAAAAATATTTTATACTTTTTACCTAAAAAATTGTATCAGTCCTTTTTTAAACTGGTTTATATAATCCAAATGATATTCTGATAAAGGTTATCTAACTGGGTAACAATATACCTTTGTTTATTATTGTTATAGGTTATGGTTATGTTAGTTTTTTAGCTTCACGCTGCGCGAATCAAACCCACAACCTGTCAAGTGTACAGTTGCACGCTTGTGCCGCTGCGCTACGACTAACCTCTATACTATTCTAGTTACCTAAATTAATAAGTAATTAAGGTAATTAGTACAGTATGGAGTTTTTATTTTATAAATAGTAGACAAGAATAAAATACAGACATATATGTGCATATATATACTTAAACGTATATCGTGATACGCCAACGTGCTTATAAATATTTCTAAAGTAGACTTAACCTCGTATTAAACCATAAGCTCGTCTACTTTATCTTTTTAAAAGATATCATACTTCCAATGAAAAATCGTTCGTAGCGCTATCTACGCGCGAGTTCACTTTGTGTATTGCGAAAGCGCGAAGAATTTGCAACGAACGCAATATTTAACAGGTTTTGAGAGACTTTTGGTGAATTTGTTTAGCTCTCGTTATATGAAAGACAGATAGGGAGTTAAGGGGCGTATAACTCTGTTCTTTGTTGTAGTAAGAAAAAAGTAGTAAGGAAGTGAGATTAAACAAAATTCCACTTTTCACAAAATAATAAGATTAAGAAAAATACAGGAGAATAAAGGCACGGACGTTGACGTCAACCTCAAAATAAAAAGGAAAAAAAAGAGATATATCGACTAACGACACCCCCTCCTAGCTAGATGGGGATTTTAGATTTTAATTATGTTTCCAAATAGGATGACAATCCACTATCCTGCCATAGTTTTCAAGCCTGTACTATGCAAAAATAACGACAAAAAGCTAAAGCATTTTTTTACATGTTTCACAATATTTTAGGTTACAATTGTTTTATTTATTTCGATTTTTCATTCCATTTTTGCCAACATACCTATACTCGCAATTGTGTTTGATAACAATCGTATTTTGAGTCAAATATCTATACAGTAAAGAATTCCTTTTCTACTTATTAAGAAAACGTATAAAAATTTGGACGTTACGTTTAAATTTGAACGTAACGTTACGTAACGTTCAAATTTTTGTACGTTTTTTTAATAACA
>DWMY01002135.1:0-12454 GCA_018249775.1 Heliconius hecalesia formosus
TCTCACTGTCTACACTGTCCCATGTGCGAGATACAGCGTGAAGTAATCTAAAAGTAACTCTATATATCATGTCTATTGTCCTGCTTACATTCAAAACTATACGAATATGTATATTGAATATACAAATCAAAAAACATCATATTATTGCTTTAGAAAACAAACGAATATTTAAGTCATATAAAAAAATAATTATCCTTGAACGAAAAAAAATATACTTATCTAAGGAAATAACACATAAAAATTATTGCAAAAACATTAACTATTCACAAAAACCGTATTGCAATGAGCCTTGTGCAATCAAAGGCAGTACACGATACGACGTCGATTATCAAAAGAATAATCTCCAAGCTACTTTACGTATAGTTATCATAAGGACGACTCTATCGTCTTTTCTTTCGTTTGTACTTTGAATCAGCTAGCAATCTATTGTGATTAAAACTAGAAAAATATTAACCTTATAAAATCTTACAAACTATAAAACAGTATGAATCATAACTCTTCATTTAAAAAGGCATCTATGTCATTGAGCAGTTCTTTATCATTTTTATTGTTCTTTTGGCAGCTGGCGACGACGTCGGGGACGTTTTTGACCAAGTCTAGATCTGAAGTAGTTACTTCCTCTGGCTCCTCGCAAAGGTCTACTATAGCTACAGGGTCACCCAACTGCGTCGTCTCTAAATCTATAACATCGTCATCTATTTTAGAAATGTCCGATTCTAATTCTATACTAACGAATTGCACTTCGGTGTCCGAGTCGTTGTCATTTTTGTTCACATTCTCATCGTCTTTGCTCTCGCTTACCGATTTCGTAGCACTTCTGTTTCTCACCAGCCGGGGTTTGGGAATTTCGGCAATTTTGATTCGTTTGAACTCGTAACAGTTGTCAACGAGTTCGTCCTCGTGCATGTCGTAAATGATATCACTCTGCTCGGACAAAGTTCGCTTTCTATTAACATCTTCCGCTCGCTTTTGTTCCGTTTTCGTTTGATTTGTTTGCGCGGGCGCGTTCTTATCCAACTTTTTGTACACTATAGAGTTGCTTCGAACCACTTTAATAATTTTATTGCCGGAGGTGGTGAGCGTCTCGTGCGTGGACAATTTTCTCTTTCTATTCAAATTGAGAGTGATGGGCGTCGTCTGTATAACTGTGTCGGCCGCCTTGTTCCTCGCTCTGATCTCGTCCAGCGACAGCACCTTGAAGTCGAGGGCCTGGGGGGCCTCGTCGCGCGCGTCGTAGGCGTAGAGCGCGGCGGCCTCGGCCTGGATGCGCGCGAGCAGCGCCAGCTCGCCGCGCTCGCGGGGCGGCGCCTTCGTGGGCGTGCTGGAGGGCGCGCTTTCCGTGTCCGACTCTGCAAGAACACACCGCGAGGGTCACTTGGAGGTCGGGGCCGATGATTTTAGTAATTAGTTTTGACGACCGCGGTCACTACCGGTGTGTTCTGAACAGAGTCGTATCTGAAAGCGTCCCGGGGTGGGTCAAAAATAATTACAAAAATCATATTATGAAACGTATTTATTTTGCTCGTTGATAAATAACACAATTCGTTTTAAAACAAAGCCCAAACTACAATCTTTTACCGACCGGTTCCTATGTGGGATTAGGAGTGAATTAGCTTAGTGAACCGTCTTGGACACACTCAGTTCTACTGTTAAACAAAGTTTTGAAAATCTTACACTAATATTAACGTAACAACAACCCCGTATGCAAACAAGAGTCCCGCGGTACCAGCACGTCACAATGTTCTAATGAAAAAACGCTCCATTTCAAACTTCTACATGAACAATAAACAATTTTTCATTGGAATTATTGTTAAATACGTGCTAATAATACGCAAGATCATCATAATAATATAATATATACGTTACGGCACTCTTTTATATTTATTGAACGTAACCAAATTAGAAATGGACGATTACGAATTATACTAGAAACAAAAATATAATTGAAAATATATCTTTTTTTTTTAACATTGATTCTAACCAAGCCAACATTAGGACCTTGTAGTATCTGAGCATATTTTAAAACAATAAAACTAACTCTCTTAGTATTGAATCAACGGTTACCAAAGTCAATAATCGCCCACATCTAAAAACAAAATATTAATATACACATATAAAAGTGTTCAAAACTACATTCTACATCAATTCAGTACATAACATCAATCCAATCATCACTAAGGGCTTGTTGTTCGAGCCCTTCATCTATCAGAAACTCCTTCAACAAACACCCTAACACATAAAATTATCATAATACACTGTTTCAACTAAAACAACACTTGCGAATAAAAAAATAAATGGTGTATAATAATGTCTATGTGAAATTATACTCCTTACGTTTAAAACAGTGAGATTAATAAACTGAAAGCTATTTCGAACTCATTTCTTATGAAACGAATTTAGTTAACTTTTTCATGACAAATTAACAACCAATTTATGAATCTCACCCATCGTCCAAAAAAAACAATGACAATTATCCTCTAAAACAAAATTATAAACGCGTATCAATATAACAAAATACATCCCTCTCTATAACTAAAGGATAAATATATATATATTTTTTATATAAATGAAGAATTAACCTAGGAATAGAACCTGTAATATACACAAACAATTAACAGGTACGAGCGAAACCAATGTAAAAATAAAAGCAACCATGTTTTGTACTAACAATTTTCTCTATACTTCATATTGAGTTAATTTAATTAATATCAGATTTATGTTACTAGTGATGTGCGACAGCGAAATGTGAATCAAATCGAGTATCGAATTTAAACAAATATCATTATGTAATGAAAACCTAATAAATATATTGCAATTTTTTTATTGATACATAATGTTATAATTCGTGTTGTAATTTACATAATAAAAAAAAATATAAAATATTACTAAAACAAACATTTTGAATAAGTTTTTTAGTTACCTTTTATATACAGAGTTGAAAAAGTAAGCTTCGATTTACGGAAAATTTAGCTCCTTTTTCACATCGCCACAAAAATCGCACATCACTAGCATTACAATTGAATTGAAATTTCAGCTAATAATAATAATAGAAAAAAAAACATATCTTAATCTACGTAATACCCCACCAATTGATAGTAATCGTTCAGTATAATATTCACTTCCGTACATATAATGACTAGGCGTACCATGGACATTAAACAAATAGCCCCATACAATATACATACAGTTGTATTGCATTTGCGTCAAAATTGAGCAAAATTCAATTGCAATTAACAATTAAATATTAACAGGTGACCATTTCTTTCGTGCGGGATTAACAATCTACATTGTAATCGAATTGATCATTTGTTATGTGAAATTATTTATTTTTTGATTAATGAATTGTAAATTTATTCGTATTTTTTTTAACAACAAATAACAATGAATTATTATTATTTGTGATTCCCGCACAAAAAAATGATCATTTGTTTAATATTTAATTGTTAATTGTAATTAATATTTACCCAACTCTGATTTACATTTCATTAGGAACATTTGCCCTCAGTGCAAAATATATTTTAAAAAATGTCAGATTTAACACTAGTCTGTATTGAGGTGCTATTTATTTATTTATTTTCATATGGTATATGGAAGCGTTATCAGACCATGAACCGCTAAGCTATCAGTTTTATTATTAATTTTCCTAAATTGTTAATACAATCTTAAGCATTAATTATATTTTTTTTACACTGTACAGTTCGCAATGTGTCACATTAGTTTTAACTGTTTCTATTCAACCTTATGCAATTAAGATTCATTCTTTGATTGTACCATGCCTTAATCGCATCTTGTCATCACTCATCTTATTATAGAGATAAGTCCAATTTCGCAAACTTAATGATTTTTTCTTATGTACTTTAGAACCATAAAGAATATTATACAATATGAAATAGTATTCAGAAATAGCTAATATAATTCATTTGAACTACTGTTACATTATTATATAATTAAAAAATTAAAGCATATTGCACTAACTACTCTGTAATAATTTTCTCCCATTTATTTTCACTTAAAACAATTTATAAGACACGCTGCAAACTGCACAGATAAATCTAAACATTTTTTTTTTCATTTTATCGTATCTATCTAATCACGGTGCGAAATGTATATACGGGGGTTTCCCTAAAAACCCGCCACTAACAATCAATTAAAGGCATAAAGCTTTTTTTTTTCTTTTTTTCATCTTACAATAATGAGTTTATAATAATCGTGTATATATATTTTTATTTGTATTTATATCCTATTTATATGTACTTCACTATCAAAGAAGGATTATATCAACATCTATTAAAAAGTTTACCGCCATACACATCCATGTAGTATAGTAATAGTTAATCTAATAATAAAAAACGAAAAGCTTTAGACGACAATGAAATCTAATCAGCTAAGATATGAAAGTGACATTATAATTTATTGCACATATAAAAAATATCGACTTTCCTCGCGACTTCATAAACAATTTACATCAGTCAATACTAACTTAACCCGGTGCTTGAGCTGTCTTCATGAAAATAACAAACTAAAACCAACAAACAAACTGGACACATAGAAAAGAAAAATTGTTAATCCTTACAAATATATAATAAAACTCCATTCCAGTTCGTTACTAAACATGTTTAAATAAAACTTACGCGAGTAAACAATAAATAATATTTCTAATACATTGTGAGTTGACTTGTGACTTAGAGAAGCACACAAGTGTACACAAAACTAACAACTACGGTATAATATAATGTTGTTTACATTTGAGTTAATGGCATTGGCACGCTACAATATAATTATAAATTCTGTTATTACAATACGTGGGAGTCCACTGGAGCTAAATTAGTGCCAATTAGTCTAAAGCACAGTGTCAGTTAAAGTGAGCTCCAACTTTTAAATTTATCTTAATACTAGCTCACTCTGTTTAAAAGAGTTCCCAACGATACATTTATATGGTTTTTAAATTATTTATTAAGTCTAGCTTTATATAATATTAAAAATGTTGCGATGTGTGCTGGCTATCTCAATTATTACCGAAATTTAAAGAATTTATCAGAAATTATAATGATTTTTTCATTTTAAAATAGTAAGAGAAATGAGATGAGCCCACACATAAGAATCAAATTCTATTACTTGGCATAGCTACCATTTACAAAATTCATTTAGAAAAAATAAAAAAATACCTACCAATACCTACCAATTACCAATTCCTGACATTTCTCTTACAAAAATGACAATCTTCTATAATTAATCATCTTCTAAGTGTCAACTCTACTATTTAAAATCTTTAATAGTAAAATCATACATAAACATATATCATAAGATTTTAATATAATTGTATTTAAAAAACAATAAGTTTCTTCTTTTCTTTTATAATGTATATAACATTAAACCATTTATTTATAATAATATAACAAATTCTTTTTTTTTGTTTCTAACACATTTAAACAACAATTATTCATAATTTGCCGTTTTAGTCTATAAAGCTACAGTACTAAATTTTTGTATGAAAGTCTAAACATTGGCAGTTTAGGTGTAATTACAACAACATACATATTTTCATGGTATAAGGCCATAATTTTATTGCTATTATTCACAACACATCAATTAAATACGCAATTCAAAATTACCTTAAACTTTTGGACATACTGTCAAAATATTTATAATATCATATAAATAAATGGTTTAATGAGTAAAATTTTAAAGTTGTTTTAGTGCCACTTTACTTTATTATACCTGACAATTTAAAACATATCATGCGTTTCTTATTTAGCAAAAACAAATGTTGCTTTCTTTTTTTTATTATAAGAAATGTATGTTTATAATTTAGATCTTTAAATTGTGGTAATCTTACCAAAGTCACCTTTTAAGATAACCATGAAAACAACAAAATATCATTTGAAAATTATTAATACATCAAACAAACTACCACTAAAACACCTTGACTATCTCCACACGCCACAGCTTATAACCTTCAGTACAATTACAAATCAAATAAATGTTTTAATATTTCAAAAATATATATCCATTATATAGTGCTATAGTGTTATTTGATCTAGACGAAAATATCTGAAATTTCAATTATATAAAATACAAATAATATCCCTTAGTTAGCAAATAACAAATGTTGTTTTTTTAATATTACATCAAACATAAAGAAAGAATGAAATTTTAATTACATATATCATCATAGATCTTGAAAACAAAATAGCACTAAAACACGATACAAACATCCTAGCCAAGTCAGTACAACAGCATACCTTCCTCAAGTTGACCACCAGCAGACCACTGGTAGTAGGTACGTTTCATACAAGTGCGCATGGATTAAATATAAATAAATGGTTTAATATTTAAAAAAAATTATAAAGTGTTTTAGTGCTATACTGTAATATAATCAAGACAAGAATATCTAAAATTTCAATTACATCTTAAGTTAGCAATATAACAAATGTTGCTACTTTAATACAAAATTTGCATCTTCATAGCACTAAAACCTCCATGACAGTTTATCAACTTCAGTACAATTGCATACATTACAGCAGACCACTGGTAATGGGTACAGTTCACATAAGTGCTCATGGATTAAATATAAACAAATAGTTTAATATTTAAAATTATAAAGATGCTTTAGTGCTATACTGTTATTTATTCCAAATAAGAAAATCAACATTATATTATTTCTTTATTCTAAACAACGAAACGAAAAAAAAAATACACCATAGCACTAAAACATCCAACGACCACAGCTTAACAGTTTCAGTACAATCGCATACCTTCCTCAAAGTTGACCACCAACGGATCCACCGGTAGCGGATAAGGCTCGTGCGGGTGCGCGTGTGGATGTGCGTGCGCGTGCGCGTGTGTGTGAGCGTGCGGGTGTGTGTGCGTGACCACGCGGCGCGGCAAGAGATCGTTGGTGGGCAGCACGCCGAGGATCGCCGAGTCGAGGACTACTGGAATTAAGATGTTGCAAATGTTTAAAAAAAGGCAACTTTACGCTTTTTCGCATATAGCAGGATAATCAGAAAGAACATAGTCTGTTCTGCACTTCCTGATAGAATTCAACATGCTGCTAAGTAGCAAAACCAGAAAATAAAAAAATGTCACTAGTTGTATATTTTTGGTTATTCAAGTAGCCCTTAATTTAGTTTCACATTGTGTCCATGCCACAGGGTAGACAGAAGGATCCTAGTGTTAAGACACTCCATTCCCCACTTTCTGCCGAATTTTCTAGACATTGCATATTAAATGGCAGAACTGAGGTCAGATCACAAGGACTTATTTTTATTATTTTATTTCTTCAACCTTAATTATCCAAACCTTGTTGTCGTTGCTGTTGCCATAGCAAAGGTACCGGTGCAGGGGCAGGTGCAGGCACCGCAGGTACCGGCACTGCTGGGTTCATTGCTCCTACCTCCACTTCAGGTAAAGGGGCTTGAGCCTAAAATATTAAGTTTCCTATTAGTGTTATAAAAAATATAATAACAATGGGCCCACCAGACATTATGCTGTCTGAAAGAGCTGTCTTAATAAATATAATACAAACATGGTTTCTTATTGTTTAATTGATCTATAACAGTACACTGTCTAATTATATTTCATGCTAGAATTTATTGAAATATCCACACAAATATTCAAGCACACTTTGTTCAAATTGGTCCAGCCATTTAAGAGGGGACTTCCATAGGAAACTTTTGTACTACTATTATTTTTTTAGGTTTGATACAACCTATATCCTATAGGTTATAGGTCTAATAATATCACAAATATTCCAATATAATCAATAACTATATTCGTTTAAAAATTTAATTAAAATTTCAACTAAATTAAAATTAATATATAACTTACACTAACAATAGGTGCTGGCTGACTGGGGGCAATGCCATCAGTGCGCGCATCAGGATTCTTATGCATGAAAGGACAGTGCTTCTTGCGGCAACCTCCTGGCTGATTCTCCCAATAACATGGTATTTGTTTACGATTTTTCTACAATTTCAAATAATATATATAATTTTTTAATTTTTTAAAAGCATTATTCATAATATGAATATATGCATACATACAGTAATGTTCTAAGTGAGATCACAGTTAATTAAGAGTAAAGAATATTAGCAAATTGCTGTGTCATTAATATTAATGTTGGAAATGATAGTGGAAATGAGTCTTTATCAGCTATAGGGAATTCCCAGATAAAATAAACTTAAATATAATTTATCATAACCTAATACTGTCATTACAATGCTCTATGATTATATTTCTTTATTTATTATAATAATACAAATAATTTCAAAATTATCTTCTAGGTTCTCAAGTTAAAACTATAAAAAACAATCTATATAGCAATACATACCCTAAGTTCCATATGGCGCAATTTGCAACATTTGTCAAGGCATTTGCCCTGTTGCCAAGCAGTGCACATAGTTTCACATCCAAGGGCTGAGGGTTCATGACGAAATACACAATTATCCCCCTGGAATTCATTGAGCATATTTTATTTTTTATTATAATTTTTAAAAAAACTAAAATTAAAGGAAAATTTTAATGTAAAATACGAATAAATATGTAACAACACATGATTTGTTATCGACGAGGGTTGTTACACAATAGTAAAGCCATTAAAACATAAACAAAAAATTTAATTATGTGCAGTCAATTTATTGCATTTTTATTGCGACCACTTCGATGTTATCAGTATAAAACACACAAACGTACCTTAGTGCAAGTGGAATAATAATAGAAATAGCAATCGTTAAATTTTCTCGGCGACTCCATCGTTTACTCTGTTGCCCAGGTTCTGCGAATTATTTAGTTATACACTTACAAGGCTTATCACGATGCAATTGCAAAAAAATATTATCGACAAGGCAACGTTTCTGGGTGGTATTTTAATTAACTGCTAAACAAGTAAAAGGCACCCACAAAACGAATTTTCATTTTGACAGTCCATGAAGCATGTCGCGGTTTAAAAATTCTTTTATAATTTATTAATTGATGATCATGATATTTATTTTTACTCACCGTATAATAGACAAACTAAAAATTAATTAAAATAACAACAAATATCTACACAACACCGCTAACTATAAGAAAATAAATCAAATGTCACTGTTAGAAAGAAAATGTAGTAGATATGGCGGACATGTGGCGGAAGGCGCACTTTCATTTCATTTCACTCAAGAGTGTACGACATTGCTGGTTGTCTATGCCTCGATGACCATAGTCAATACTCAAAAGCAGAATTTATCATAGAAACGTTAAAATGTACCTTTACTTAAAATTTAAATTTTAAATTATTTAATATTTTTTTCACAATGTAGCTCAAGACTATCGGCTTATAAGTCTTGGAAATAACATGGAAACATTCCATTATGCTATCTGAATAGTATTTTAGTCTTTATTTTTTATACGTATTTATGGTTTATGAAGACACGGTACAAAAAAACTTGTGAAATATTCTTTCCACAGCATGTAAAAGTTATTATTAACCACCAAGTGTGTTAGCCTTTTATCAGTGTGTTCGCATTTTCCATTGAGCTACATTGAAAAAAAATCACGAGCGCAGGCTCAACGATCGGGCTGTATTTAGCAATTTTCTTCAAGGATCCTATTTTTTCCAAAGAAAATCCCAAATTCTCAAATATCTGCCAAACCATTGAAAATCAGCTTGCATACATAAATGTGAAATGGATAGGTACTGAGGTCCTCTACCCATAGACAATCGGTGATCCGTCGATCGCCCCCTTGGGTATATGTTGGGTGATCACCCTTTGGCTATATGTATTCTGTGGTTGCAACTTTATAGAAAAATCGGTAAAATGTAAGTCGGTCTCACCGAGGAAATCATTTTAAATTTCATTTCTTGTAATATTTTCAAATATTTAAATTGCAGAATAGTTAAAAGTATTCAAATTAGCTTAATATTATGCTAAAAATTAAAACACTAACTTTTATTCTTAAAAAAAAGGCTAATAGACAGTGTTGTACGAACTTTATTTATTAATATTACATCATGATTTAATACATTAATTTAAAATAAATAAATGCTCAAGTTAAAAGTCAAGTTTCTTAAAAAGCAATACTAAAGAGAATATTCGCAATTATTATGATTAGTTAACAATACAGTTTTCGAGACCGAAAAAATAATGTAAATACTTAATAAAAAATCAAGTATAACAGAGCAAGAACATAATATATATATTTTCAATTTCCTTCTTTTATTCGATAGTTATTTTGACATGTTAGGGTTTTGAAAATCAATGTCATTAACAAATTATAACAATGAACAGATAATTTCAACAAGAAGTTCTATACAGCAATTAAACACAAAACTTAAAAGTGGATACAACACTCATATTAGGACAAATTTAAATGTTTTTAAACATTTTTAAAGTGTTATTCCACACACTTTTATACGTTTTCTAAATAAGTAAATTTAAATGTATTGGTAGAACGCAAAATCAGTCAAGTTTTTAATGGACTCATACACACACAAAGTATATATATTTTCTTAATATTTTTTTGCCTGTATTAAAGCTGCCAACGACTTTAATATCAATTAATATTGATGACTGTAGAGGTCCTCTGCCCCACATAGGGGACACAGAACAATAAGTCGGGTATATATTGATGACAATAATAGTTTATTATATACATAAGTCCAATATTAAAAATAATTTAACTGGTCCAAAATTAAGAAAAAATAAAAAAAATGTACATGATATTTTCGGGAATGTCCAGTGTCGTCACACGTTAGTAACATGTTTATATAATAGTTGAATGATATAAAATAATGGCCTCATCGCAGCTATAAAAGTTTTCTACAAACCTACTGGATGACTGAACCAAACTAATTATTATAATAAAACGCACTTGAGTATTACTTCCCACTCGATCAAACAGTCTTAGAATTCAATAAAACAAACTGACACAAATTAAACAAAACATCCACTAAAATTTGTAACTTTCGTCAATTCCAACATTTTTCATGGGTAATGGATAAAGTTACATATTTTAGTGCTTGTTTAAAAGTTATATATTGGCGAATCATTTGGATAAAAATATAAAATCCAGTATTACACTCAAAGATATTATAAGTAATTAGTGTTCGCCTAAAACACAATACAAAGTAACATAACAAATTGCAAATCAATCATAGTTTTCAATTACAATGAAGACTACATTGACGTTAAAAATAAGAATAATTCACTACATGTCTATTTAATATTTTTACGGTTTTTCATTGATTAATTTATTATTTTTATAACAAATGTATTTATTAGGATACACAGCTTATTAAAATATGTTTATTTTTTTTAATTATTATCACCACTGGCTGAATATTTAGAGTATAGCTAGAATGGGAACGTTTTAACTGGCAACATAAATATAAAAAAAGGGGTTTAACAATATCTATAACTAATGGGGCAATCCAATTGTAAAACAATCGCCACGCGTGCAATCTATTCAAATCGTATGAATGCATAACACTCTTTAAGACACAAATGTTATTTCTAACAATAAGAGATTTTGTTTTTCAAACATGTAAATGGCAAGACCTGTTATACATTCCCATTACATCGGCCCCTCACTAAGTCACTGTTTCTTTACCCTGCTTAATGATACTGCTAAATTATTCGCCTGGAAGTTAGTAATGACTAATTAGAACCGATTATTAGATAAAGTGAATTATTATTCATATTATTTAGTCATCTATATCGGTGATAAAATTGAATTTTGAAATCGAAAAAAATGGTGTAAGTCAAGCTGTTTCTCAATCAGTTACTATCTCCCAGTATATATTGTCATGTTTAATGTGCAAAGCAAGGGACCTAGGACGCTAAATCTCACAAAGGTAAAACAGTGAACTAGTACTATAACTTACTAGTATAAATAATACTAAGAACTAAATGAACTGTGAAAAGAGATGAAATGAGATTTTGCGGACGTGTTTAGAAGTTTCTTGAAGTCTTCTAGGGGGTTATTATCACAAGGGTAAACTATGGTTTACGCGGTTATAAGCAATGAAAATATATTAAAATTAAAAATAATAAAATTCCATTTCAATTGGTATAAAGCATAAAAAATATTATAATTTAAAATGTCTTGAATTTAATTTTCTATCTATTTTTAGTTAATCTAATATAAGCGATTGTAACAAAAATAGCGAATTATTTTAATGCAAATAATTTGTGTTGTTTTCATACTATATACAAATCGAATGTGAACTGTAATCGCGTAAACCAAATGTCATGAGTGAGTGAGAGCGAAGTATTCGATATCCGCGAGCGCGAGAGAGACGGCCTATCTCTTGGAGGAGCTCTTGATTTGTTGCAATTTGAGACGTAAAGCATCCACCGCCGCTTCGTTCTTCTGAGATACTTGTTGTGTTGTGTGGAGCTGAAACGAATTATATTTTAGGTAGGTAAGATGGTACGGATGGCGAGTCGTGGCCGCCCTGCATTTACTTGTAATA
>DWMY01002136.1:0-12452 GCA_018249775.1 Heliconius hecalesia formosus
TATTATCAAGTGCCATCACCATTACATTAGCGTCTGTCACGATGACGATGCGCAGACGCAGCGTCGCGTGTGTTATTTTGTTCTGTGGACATTTGTTGAAACGGTTTATTAGATTTTGGTTCTGTATAGTTAGTATGAGAATAATATTTTTATATACATTCTTATAAGTATTATTTTTTAATGTATTTCCTGTACATTGTCCAGGAAATACATAAACCAAGAAATACCTGACCTTTCACTGTACCATAATTGTGGGTTCCATCGGCCTTGAAAGGATTTTTTTTTCTGGTGAGATTCTTGCTAATTACTAACTTATGATAAAAGGATAAGTAATAAAACGATAAATATAAATGTGAATCTTACCTGAAGACTTCTTATTCACTTCTTCATTTTAAGTATACGAAAAGAGAAAAGTCACCACGTACGTGATGGATTTATATATATTGTACCTATATAGATTTAAAAACACTCATATAAAATATTATATGTCCATCAATAATAAATCTACCCTACATCGCAACCAGTATACACAAAAACTTGTATTCAATACAAATTTATACAGACACGAAGTTCATTTTACATTGGTCTCCTTCATACGTCGTAGTAGACTATGATTAACAATAATCTAGGCTTAATTCGTTCTAATAGCTAACCTAAGTGCTAATACCTAGGTTGTAATATAATCTTTGGTTGTGTTGTGAAATTTTTTCCAGGGTTGCGTGTATATAATTATAATGTTTTGAGAACGTATTTCATTTAGTGACTACTAATATTGCGAACGAAAGGAGAAAAAAATAATAAAAATATTACTATTTTTAGTTGTTCATTTTTCTGTATTTTGTATGTACAGTAAAAAAAATATGTCTGTATATTGAATATATTTAATGTAGATATTTGTGAAAAAAAAAATATGTAGAAATATGTTATTAGTTATTTAATAGAATCTATATTTTTTCATATGTCTGTCTGTACAAGTTCTTCTTCGGATAAATAAAATAAAACTTTTTGACGTATAACTATTATGTCAAAGCAAAATCTAATTGATTTTCATGACAACCAACCATAACTGATGTGGCATCATAGTAGTCTAGCTTAACTAAGAGAAAAAATATAATACAGGTAGCATTTCCTCGAATAGAAATCGAACCCACAATCTGCCACGTTACAGACGTACATATATACTATTTTCATAATAGTACTTAGTGGTAAGTCAGTTTGCTATCCACTTTCTGTTCTACTTAATAAGAAGTTAAAATGTTCCTTTTAAAACCATATAATGTAGAGCAATCTTCACTTGTTGGAATATTTATTGATATTTCGTCGTCATCTCCCCGATTCCTTTATTCTCTCTATCGTTTAATATTTGAATATAATAATAGCAACCTAAAACACGAAAAACATTATAATTTTTGTATAAACTATATATTATTATAAAGCCACGCTCTGGTAAGACAAACGCGGTATGAATGTCGCATTGAATTGGATTTGAATGTCTGGAAAACACGAAATGTCTTAACACTAGGTTGTCTATGCCTACACAGTAATGCATTGCATTAAAAAAAAATATCCCAACAATATTAAACATATTTAACCACTTATCTCACTAAAAATTACACTACAACAGTTAAATTTAACCGTTACTTAACGAATAAAGTTAACTATCGTTTAAGTTATGATTTATGTAGCCATTAGTACAGAGATAACAGTGAGAGAACTTTTAAATGTGGTTTCTGTGATGCATTGTGAAAAGTATGATGCAAGTGTTTAGAGGAACACCTACACAGGTTGAATTTATGTTTATATTTTATACTAGCGCCCCGCTCGCGGCTTCGCCCGCTTGTACTACAGAATCATTTATTTACTATTCTGAATGACTTTTGCGTTCTAATAGCAATATCACATTATAATTTTCAAGAATATGAATCAACTGAAGTTTCAGCTATTTCGATAATATAGTTATGTAAAAGGAACTTTGCTGAATAAATTATTAAAAAATATTTTATATTACTTTTTCATTTATAAACTGATTGAAATAAAACAAACACTAAATGTATGTTATATGGGTAGTTGGTCAAAGTATAGTAGTAAAAACTAAATTTATTCATTTCTTAGATTATTGTGCATAAGCGCACCGACCGGCAGAAAAACTGACAAACATACAAAAATTTAAAGAAAACCACTGTTTCGGGTTCTAATACAGATACGATTTTTGGACGTGGATTTTTGGACGTTTGGACTTCAAGACGTAAGTTTTTGTTCTTGTAGGAATTGCGAGAAATCTTGTCGGTCTGCTCCCCTACACTTCATACATGCCCATTTCAACTTTGTATGTTCAGCAGTTTCGTCGTCAAGGGAAAGACGTAGGATTAAATTGTTTCATCGCCTTGGTCGTTGAAGCCCGGCATTGAATTCCGTCACTCACCACGCAATATCTTTAAAAGTGAAAAACGGAGTATTTTAACACTAGATTCCATTTACCTGTAAAACAAATATATAGATACTAAGATCTTTTACATACATAAGTAAGGTAAGGCAATAAATACAATAATATTGAATTACAAGTAGTGTTACCGCATTGGCGCGTGCTCTGCTCTAATCTAACATCTTTTATAATTCAAAGGTTTAAGGGCTTGCTTTATCGATGGAAATGTATCGATGTTTTTAGAATGTAAGTAATTTATAAAAGGATCAGCTTCACGCTGTATCTCGCACACAGCAGGGTAAGTAGAGGAAATTCAGTGTCAAGACATTCTGGTCCCCATTAAGTTATTAAATTAGATTTGTAATCAATTAATTTTAAGTAATTAATAAGAAATTAAAATATTTTTTAATATTCGACATGGAACTTTTATTATAAAAAATATTTTCTATTGATAATTATGTAGATTCTTAATTATCTTAATTCGGTACATACTTTATATCTTTATATATTTCTAACGCAGAAAAAAACCAATATAGATACTTTTTAACTTAACTTAGTCAGAGAGAACGGAGCGCCCGCCGGGGTGTCCTCATGCTTTTTACGTGACCTTCCTCCAGTATCTTTGGTACTGTGTTTTCGAAGGTCAACCGAGGTCTCCCCCTATCTCTCTTACCACTCACTTTTCCATCATAAATATTCTTTGCCATTCTTTCATCACTCATTCGTTCGACGTGCCCAAACCAACTGAGCACGTTCTTCTTCACATTCTCACCGTGACATCATCTCATATCATCATCTCATATCAAGTCTCATTCCATACCTTTCTTCTATACAGAACTAAAATTAAACGATAAATATATATTAAAATATCGATATAACATATAAATACACTAACATCACTAACAAGTTGTCTCAACAACGGTCTCGCGGCTGTAAAACATAATATTATGCGGTCAAATAGACGCAACCGGATCGCGGTGAGGAAAGTTAATATAACATTGGAATAGCTTTATATAATACTATTACAATAATATACCAGCTTGGAACAGTAGCATCGGGTTTTATGGTAATCACTGGGGTCTTCGTGGTGTAGCATTTGACTGTGAACGTTATGTTATTTGTAGAAACAAGACGTTACACGGCGTTGAGTTCCGCCATTGAACACGCTATGTCCTCTGTGTCTCATTAATTGAGCGGAAAGTGGGAATTGGAGTGTCTTAGCACTAGATTGATTCCCTTTGCATATCCCTGGTATATGAGGGATACAGCGGGACGCTATTTTTAAATACAATTTATAATATATCAAAAAGAAATAGTAGTATCAGGACTAATGGTAGTGATATCTAAATAAAGAAATGCAATTATTTTTAGAAAGAACGGAAAATTTTGTAAGAATCGAAAATATATTTTATTCGATATTTTAAAATGAAGAAAATTGGAAATTTTTAAAAAGTGAAATACATCATAAAGTTGCTTTATAGAATACTAACCCCTGCCTGCGGCTTCGCCTGCTTGATCAAATAGTTATAAATAAGGGTTGTATGACATATGACACATTCTAAGTTATATTGAAAAGACTAGAGTGATGCAATATAGTCTATGTATAGCCCCTTTTTCTTTTTTCACTCTTTATTACGCACATAGCAAGGTAGGCAGAAGAAACCTTAACACCTAGTATTAAGATGCTCCGTTCCCATTAGGACACTTCCATCCTGTATGTTCCGCCAAATATTCGAGGCCTTGCGTGTTGAGTGGCGGAACTCAATGCCGTGGTTTGCCTAGTTTACCAGAGTGACGAAATGAAAATATTAAATACTTCATTCCCTCAATTGGCAATCGAACTCACAACCGCTTGTCACACGTTTGTGACCCTGCGCCACGTCGTCCTTAGTCACAGTCTGTAATCAAATTAAAATCAACTTCAAGCTATATGCCGCACACAACTGGTTAAGCAAAGGGAACCTAGTATTAAGTATTAAGGCGCTCCGTTTCCCACTTTTTGCCAAATTTATCGAGGCATCGCGTATGTTGTGGCGGAACTCATCGCCGGGTTTTTTACTTGAACCTAGAGTAAATGCTAGAGTAAACGAAAATATAATAACAAGAAATAATAATTCATTCCCTCCAGTGGGGATCGAATCCACAACCGTCGAGTTACAGTGACACCTTTGTGCCCCTGCGCTACGATGACTTTCTGAGATTCCTGAGATAACCGTGTTCAACCAAACAAACTTTCTCACTTATCTTCAAAAATCCATAATAAACATAAATTGTAAACAAAACAAAGCTGACCTATCGATTTCAACATCAATATAAATCTGTATATCGTGTATCGACGATAAGCTTTTAATTTACAAATCAGTATAAAGTTTACAAATTATATTATATTATATTTTGTTCATTAGAAAACCACTCGAAAGACTAATAAAGTGCCCTATCTGTACTTGAGGTTTTTATTTATTTTCCCAACACGTGGGCAGCTTGTTTAAAATAATTTATCTATATGTTTGTTTTTTTTTAAGCTTCACGCTATCCTGCTTATAATAGGGTAAGCAGAGGGAACCTTGGGAATCTAATGTTAAGACACCCCCTTTCCCCACTTTCCGCCGAATTCAGGAGGCATTGCGTGTTGAGTAGCGGATATTTTTTTTTATTGTTTTAATAAATTTTGGTTTGGTTTTTGGATTTCTATAGTAAATGTGTATTAAATGATATCAACGGAATATATTATAATAAATGACATTGTAACGTTGACTTTGAGTTCTGCAATTCAAAACGCAATGTCTTGAAATTTAAGTGAAAAGCGGGGACCACTAGGTTCCCTCTGCCTGCCCTGCTTAAAGTGAAATACAGTTTGAAGTTGTTAAAAAAAATTAGTTTAGTTGAGATGTCCACAGATGATCGTATTTAAAGAAACATTAATATATAAATTATAAAATAATTAGTTCGTTTATTCCCATCGCTTGTTTTATTATTTCGACATCAAAACTTGAAAATTAAAAGTATAATATAGAATACCTACCTATTTTTACCTAAATAAAAATAAAATTTGAATCCTCTAACTAATTCTAAATATAAATAAAAGAGAACGTGGAAATAAGGTCGAGTGATCTAGCTGATTCATTTGTACAGGCTATATTGAAACGTCGTACACGCCTTTGTGTGGTTTCCTCTGATAACGCAATTTCAATTTACATTTTGTTTGTATTTAATTTTTAATTTAAGGCCTTTATATATATAATGTTTTTGTTTTTTTTTTTTAATTGTAGTTAGTAGTTTAGTGATACAGTGTCTGACTATAAATACGATGGTAGCTGGTTCGACTTAAGCTTAAGACATTGAATTGTTTATTTATTACTTTGGCTAAATAAAATACGGCGTTGACTTTCGCAAGCTATCACAAAATGTCTGCCAAAAGTAGAGAACGGAGAGCCCTGACACTAGATTCTCTAAATAAAGATGTAAAACGTAAAGCGAAATAAACGAATAGACTTGTTTTTATTTTTGTGTTGTGGCACAATGGGATATTGTTTAAAGGAAAACACGAAGGCTCTGGGTTCGATTCAAACTAAAGAACTGTTTGTATTTAAAATAAAACTACTTTTTTAGTGTATAAGGAAATAATTTTAACTTGGCCCTGCATCCCGCAAGAAGCAAGATAGCCAGTTTAAATCTAATGGTAAGACACTCCATTGTCCACATAGCGCCAAATTTTCAACACACTACGTCTTGAGTGGCGTAACTCAACGCTGCCTTTGGCTACACCAAGTTACCGGAGAGGGAAATAAAAAAAAATATTCCGAACAAAATAAACTAGCCCTTAAAAATATTCAATAAAGCATAGTACTACACTTATCTCATTCAAAGTTATCACTGTCGTAACAATGTTTGTGTACAATACGAGCGTTCATATATTTATCTCTTATAGTAAATTCTAATAATAAATATTATTGAATGTACGAACATCATGTAGAATAAGTTACTTATTCACATATATTTGGATGAATCATATTGTTTTGAAAAACATCATATTATGTATTAAATGATTTTAAGGAAATTGAAGGATTTAAGGAAAAAGAATAAAAAAATCTAATAAATCAGCTTCACGCTCAGAGCAAGGTAGGCAGATGGAACCTAAAAACCTAGTGTTAAGGACAGTCCATTCCCATTAAGACATTTCAGTGTTTGAAGCATTGCGCGCTCAGTGGCGGAACTCAACGTCACGCTTTGACTTTTTTTTACGAAAATATTAAACACAATATTTCTTCGAGTGGAAATCAAACCCACAACATGTACCACGACTGGTCACAGTATTTCGTTTCCTTTCAATAGTTTATTTCTTAAAGTTACCGGATCTTAAATAGAATTCGATATAGGTATTTACTATTTACACAATAATTTTCGTATCTATTTTTGCTAACACTATTTAGAATATGTGGTTCATCATAACTTAAGCTGAGCCCCAGTTATGTTATACTAAATAAACAGAAATAAACGTAATTCCTAGCGACCAGGAAACTTAAGAAATATCTCGCTTGAGGAGGACAGCTACTGTCTTTGGTTTGTCCTAATTTATAGGAGATAGCGATTTTTTATTTTTACTTTGTTTTTTACAGGCTTAATTCCTACGCTATATATGATTTAATTTTAAGTTCGATTCTCACTTCCCTCCCGGGGATTCTTCGGGGAAAATAATCATCTTCTTACTCTCGCAGTATTAAGACAAAGAGCGGTATTAAATTCTGTCACTCAACTCAGACAAATGACTCGAAAATTCGATGATACAAAAAAGAATATAGTATTTTAAAAGTAGTTCTATTCTGCTTATACAGGATACAGCGTAAAGATAAAAAATAGACGTTTATAACGGAGGAAAGAGCGACGCTTCATGTGAAATAATTAATTTAATAGAGAAAAACTAAAATAATCTTGGTAAACAGTAAAACCTTTCGACCTCTATAATATGATAACTCTAGAAAGAAAAAAAATATTACAAAAACTATATAAAAATGGCTATTTATTTTGTCTTTTCGCGGCATTGAGTTCTGCAACGCAATACCTCCAGAATTTGGCAGAAAGTAGGGAACGGAGTGTCTTAACTCTGCCTACCCTGCTGTGTGCGGGATACAGCGTGAAGCTAATTGATTATTATTTTGTCTTTTTTTATAATAACCGAAATACATAATATCATATTAAATACTAGGCTTACTTTTCGCCTATAACTGATACCATACAACAACTATAGTATTACAAACTACAGTCTACAATATAGTACAGAATAGTATAGTATATCTAGACATATGAACTTTTGCAGGCGGAGAAAAGGAGAAGCGGTTTCCAACCGGTTTCACGAATAGTGCACGTTGACTCGGAACAAAGTTGCCTTCGATAGTTATTGGTCATTTGCTATTCATTTCTAAGGGGTTATTGTTAAGAAATAATATTGTAAAATAAACTTCATTATATAATTTTTTAGCTTAAAATTATTAAATTTAAAGCACGTCGTGGCACAGAATATGATTTTAAGCAAGACGGTTGTGAGTTCAACTCCAAGCGTAAGAAGTTCTATTTTTATTTTCTCGCTCTGGAAACTTATTTAACATATAACGTTTTAACTATTACGTACTACTACAGTACAAGTAAAATTGAAAATGTTCCATTGCTATTATAGTCGCGATTTTAAAATAACATAGCATAGCAGTGGTAGTAACAAAAAATATGGCAAGGTAATGTTAAGACACTCCGTTTCCGCTGAATTTTCGAGACATTGCTTGTTAAGTTGCGGAACTAAACGCCTCGCTTTTACCTGTACGAAGAAATGGAAATATTAATGAATATTAATTAATTCCACTTCGTTGGATTCTAACCCGCAACCGTCGCATTACAGTCACACGTTTCTTCCCCTGCGCCACTACAGCCTCAATATAAAGCAGTAAATAAATTAATTAACTAGTGTCGAGGCATAGACCTTTATCTTAGATCAAATGCATCAGGTCAGTAATAGGTCAATTATGAAGATCCTTACTTATTTATTTGTACATATATTAAAGTAGTTTCTACTAAGGCACGCAGTGGTGGCACAGCGTTTTATGTAAAGGAAACGGTTCTTGGTTTGAATCCCACTTGGAGAAATGAATTATTTTCCTTCGCTTAGGTAATAAGACAAAGTCGTCGTTGAGTCCTGCCACTCACAATGCCTCGAACCTTCCAATGCCATTAAACCTGTAATATCTCGAAAACTAGATGTGAAATCTGGAATGTTGTATTTTAACACTAGGTTCCCTCTCCCTACCCTGTAATATATTGATGTGTATTTAAATTTATATTTCCTTTATTATTTGAGACAAAGCGCGGCGTTGAGTTCTGCCACCAAAACACTCAATGCCTCCAGAATTCGGCAGACAGTGGGGGACGACGCGTGTTAACACTAGGTTCCGTCTGCCTACCCTGCTGTGTGCGGGATACAGCGTGAAGCTGGTTTATCTTTTATTTTACAGAGCATTTTTTTCATAATTCGCGTTTAGTTACAAGCTTAAAGCGTACTACTTTTATTATATACGGTTCATTGGTTCTTACGCGAACAGGCGTAATCAAATTACCTTCACTAGTTATAAAATAAAAGTAGCGACGGTCGAGTTCGAATCTCGGACAAAGGGTTCCGTTATCTAAAAAAAATATCCAGGTTTTTAATATTTTTTTGTTATACGAGTTGCATCAATAAAAATACATCTGTGAAATTTCATCTGTATAACTATCATGGCTTATGAGATACGGTTTGGTGACACAGAAAGGAACTGACTGACAGCGGAGTCTTACTAATAGACTCCCGTTTTACTTTATCGGTACAGAACTTTAAAAATAATTAGCTTTCATACCTTACCTATATACCCATACTGAATATTTTCTCACATACGACATACGTACAAGCACGGCGTTGAACTCAGCCATTCAACTCGTTCCTGATAATTGGGGAGCAGAAGTGTCTTAATAAGAACAGAGTGTCTTACTTAACTCTTAACTTAACTCTCGGTTTCCATATTTCCTCTTCCCACCCAGATATGTGTGGGATGCAGCGTGAAGCTAAATAAAAAAGCATAGCAGCTTCAGGCTTTTTCCTTTATAGCAGAGTAGGCAGCAAGCACCAACCCACTTCTTCGTTACTTTTCCACCCGAATTTGAGATTGAACCTTCCTCTATATAATATCAAGTGAAGATTGAACCAACTATTATCGCATTTACAGGAGTCTCTTCCACTGCGCTATGGTGGGCTCAAGAAGACTGTAGCATATAGTATAATATTCAAACCATGAGTGCAGTGGTGGTATAAGTAGTCATGCTTCAACCCTATTCTTCCCTACAATAGCACATTAAGAGTCATAGGTTCCTTAATACCATAAGTAATATCGTCATAATGTATTCTTGTCCGATAGACAATATTCTTTGTAACTTTGACTGATGTATTGTATTACTGTACGTCGTATTCTACGATCTGTGTCGTAAATCAAATAGTGTTGGACTATTGTGAATAGTAGTAACACTGAATTGAATAACGATAGACGCTAGCGAGTGCGTTTGTTCGTGTATTATTATTTTTTTTCTTATTTTATTTTTAATGCGTTATGTTGTGTGATTTTGCTACTGTTTTTTTGATTTGTTGGTGATTTTATATTCAGATATAAAAATTATAATATAACACGACTTTGAGTTTATTATTTTAAACGTTGTTGGCAACATTAAAATAAAAAGTAAGAGAGTAGCGGAGATATTTATCGAGAAGTCGTTAAAAATGTCTAGGCATTAATAAGGTTGTCAAAAAAAGGAAATGTAAAATTTTAATAATATTCTAAAAAACTATACCTACCTGAAACTTTCTCAGCGTGGGTAAGTAAATTGATGTAAATTTTTATTTATAAACCGATTCATGTAAAAAACATTGAAGGTAAAAGGTAATTTGCCATATAAAATACTGAAACCCGCATTTAAATCAGTTAAGTTATTTCTGAGATTAGCATACATAAACGCATAAACATTAAGAAAACCATTGTTTTTACTATTAAATTATTTTATTTATTATTTAAATAAATTTAAATGAATAAATGGCCAATAATAGATGCTTCCAAACTCCCTAAATGTTTACTTTTTATTATACAAAAAGGCGAACGGAGGGTGAGAATGGAGTGTCCTAACACTAGGTTCCCATGTTCCATCTGCCTTCCCTGCTATATGCGGGATAGTGTGAAGCTAAAAAAAATAAGATAAATATAATCAAAATCCATTGTAACTTACCTTAGTAAATACTAATGGTATTTAGATATTAGCGCCGGAGGCCAATGCAGGAGTCAGCGATCGCTTTTGCTATGTCAACTAGGGATGCCTCCAGGCAAAGCATAGGCAACCTTGGAGGCGCAATCGATTTTGTGCTATCTAGATTGGTTCAGAGATCTATTAGATTTCTATTTTAGTATGTTTCCTTTATTAGGAGTAATATAAGACCTAGAAAGTGGAGAACGAAGTGTTTTGACGCTAAATGCTTCCTACTCTCTATAAGTGTTTGGTTTGTACATTGTTATAATAATTTTTAAATTATTGAAAAAAGTATAATAAAATCGATAATTTTTTTTTTAGCTCTACGCTATATTCTAAATGAAGTAGGGTAGGCAGAGGGAACCTAGTGTTAAGTTGTTACAATCTACTCCCCACTTTCCCTCGAATTCTGGAGGCATTGCGTGTTGAGTGGCGGAATTCAACGCCGCGCTTTGTCTCGACACCAGAGCCAGGAAAGAAAATTGTATTTCATTTTCTCGAGTGGGGATCGAACCCACAACCTGTCAAGTTTTCAGTCACACACTTGTGCCCCTTCGCCACCACTGACAGCAAGAAAATGATATATAAGCCAAATCGACAAAAGTTAGACAAAAGAACTCTTTCCAAATAGTCAGCATGAAGAACCATAAGATTTAATTTCCTATACATAAATTATGTGGCAGTCGTTAAATATCAAGTTAGGTTCTTGCATTAACCAAATACAATTTATACTTATAAAACTATACTTATCGCTAATTTGAACTTTACTAATATCGATTTAAAGTCGAAAATTAGTTCTGCTTTGCTTTTAAAAGCTTGTCTTAGGTCTTGCGCAATGGCACGAGCTGGAACCTATTCTGTATGTCACTGAGGATTGTTACACCATTGTGGCGCAGTTGAAGCAAAATAATTGAGTAAGTGAGGTAGTAAGGTCATGAGTTCATTAAAGTTTTCTTTTTGTTAGAAAACGTATAAACATTTGATCGTAGCAGAATTCCAACCCACGTCCTAGATAACTGATTTATATTAAGTTATAAATAAAATTACGGCGTTCTGCTTCGCAATTAGAAGGAGCTAACTATAATGAGAGCAAAAAATAATCGTCTAATTTTTCCTACTAGCCTCGAGTTGTGAGCTTGAAAGCTGAACTTATGGGTACTTAAGGGTTATTCCTCAGTTATTACATGTTGGAAGTAAGTTACGAAATATTATTAATGTAATAACATTAATATGCTTTTGATGTTTTCTATCTATGTTATAAAATTTGAGGCCAGTACAGGGGCACCAGTGGGTGGGTGGGTGACTGTAATCGCGATAGGTTGTCAATTCGATTACCACTCGAACACATGTAATATTTAATATTTTCGTCTACTCGCTCCGGTAATAAGGTAAAGTGCGGCGTTGTGTTCTGCCATTCAATGCCTTGAAAAATTCAGCGGAGTAGGGAACTAGGGGGGTTTTAGGGTTCCGAACTTTTTGAAGGAAAAAAGGAACCCTTATAAGATCACTTCTTTGTCCGTCTGTCTGTCTGTCTGTCAAGAGCCTTTACCTCAGGAACGATTAAAGATATCGAGTTGAAATTCAAACCATATACCTAGATCTACAACCCCATGATTTCTTGAAACAAAGACATATTTCTAAATCTACTTTAAAAAAAAGATATGGCCGTTTATATAGCAAAGAACGCGTATTTCGACACTATAAAGGGAATCAAATTTAATAGGGT
>DWMY01002137.1:0-12449 GCA_018249775.1 Heliconius hecalesia formosus
ATATATATATATATATATAAACAAATCAACTTTTTATAAATTAAGGATTATCAGATAGACTGATTGCAATTCTACACAGTGCCTTTAAAATATTTAACTAGTAAAACATTGAGAATGATTTCTACTCAAGAGAATGAATTATTTTCATTTCCTCATTCAATAAGACAAAATGCAGCTTTGAGTTCCACCACTCAACATGCAATGTTTTGAAAATTGGGCAGAAAGTGAGGAGGCGTGACTTATTAAGAAAGAGTCTCTTCAATTTTATAATATTAAGTGTTATTCAACATTTTATAAATGTTCAAAGTACTTAATCTCTAAATTCCCTCTAGCCTATCCGGCTATGTGCAAGATACAGGATGGAAAAATAAACCATAATATATAACTTTGTGTACATATAAAAAACTGATAATTTTTTATTACAGAAATCAGCTCAGCATTACGTAAGGTTTTAAAATATGAAGGTTACAGAGGCTTGTTTAGGGGATTGGGATCTACATTATTAAGAGATGTACCATTTTCAGGTGAGAAAAAGCATGTCATTATGTTTCGGCACTCAATAAGCAATTGTTTTAAACATTTGGACAAAAAGTGGGGAATGGAGTATCTTAATACTGGATTCCTGTTGCATATGTTGTTATTCAATTGGATACAGGTTGAAGCTAAAAATATGTAATAACATTAGTATGGAAATGTAGTGAAGTCTCTGACTGTAAATGTGATGGTTGTGGCTTTGATTGCCACTTAGTTGAATGAGTTATTTTCATTTCCCGTCTCTGGTAAGAGTATCTCTTCCTGCAGCATTTTTGGTAATGGCTTCTTGCTTCTCATCTCAGTTTAGGTCACACTGGTGTTAGAGTGCACAGTAAAGCTGGCCAACACAAATAATACAATATATATAAATAAATAAAACAGTAAATATTGGTCTCATTTGGGCGAAAAGCGGAAAATAGTGTTTTCTATCACTAGGCTCTCTTTGCTATTGCTATATGTAAGATAAAGAGTGAAGCAAACAAAAAGAATTGAGATTCTTGTTGTTGTTAATCTAATATTAGCATATGACATTGTATTTAACATTTAAATGTTATTTATTGTTATATTGTTTTGTTATGTGATATTATTTATGTTCAACTAAAACATTGTGAATATGTAACTAGTAATAAATATTAAATAGGGAAAGTAGTGGTGCTATATCATATTTTTTTTGATTGCTTTAGCATTTTATTATACTTAGTTATAATATATTAATAGCCACAGATTAAAATTATATTTAATTTAAAGGTATATATTGGACAATGTTTGAATCTACAAAGAGAGTATTTAACAAACCAGATTCAGAAAAGAATTCATTTATATTTAACTTCTTCTGTGGATCAGTTGCTGGCAGTGTAAGTTATTTCAGTTCTAAATTACTCTGCGTTTTATAACAAACAAATTAAAATATAAACTTAAAATTTTGAATTTTGATAATTGGAATTGTAAAAACTAAAAGGCATGCTTAGTTGTAACACAACAAACATATATCCACAATAAATTTCTTTATGTACATATGTTTTATATTTAATATTTTTTTAAAAAATTTATAAATTAAATATTTTTAAAAATAGTTAACGTTTATTTTATCAGAGAGAATAAAAAACCTGTTTATTATTTTTAGGTTGCAGCATTCATTACATTACCATTTGATGTTGTTAAAACACATCAACAAATTGAATTAGGTGAAAAGGAAATATATACAGGTATTAGTTAGTATTATCAGTTCTTATTTTTACGGAGGATGTAGTGGCACAAGGGCCCAAGCGTGTGACTGTAAACGCGTTGGTTGTCGATTCGATTCCCACTCGGGCAAATTAAATATTTCATATTTTAATTTCCTCACTATGCTAATGACGTAAAGCCCAGCTTTGAGGTCCTGCACTAAACACGCAAAATATAAGATTCATCATAAAGTGAGTAACGGAAGTGTCTTAATGGGTATTGGAGAGAATTAATACAATGTTCTCAATTTCCCTCTTAATGTTATGTTCGTGATACACCGTGAAAAAATATAGTTTTTACTAAATCATGATATTTTGCTATCGACGTGTGAGGTCATAGTGTTGCATTGGGGCGCATGACTGTGAACATATAGATTGTGGGTTCATTCCCCACTGAGGGGAAAAAATATTTTTACTTCCATACTCTTACTAGATAATGTGTGGCATTGAGTTTCAACGCTCAATGGCGCATTAAGTGTATTAATAATAAGCTCTCTTTTCCTACCTTGCTAAATGTAATTAAGATATTAAATAAAATAAAATTTATATTTGACTAACCAACCTAATTTTAGATGGCAAAGGTCATCAAAGGGCATCTAACATGAAAGACATAGCAAAGACAATATATAAAAATCATGGTGTAAAAGGATTATTTACTGGTTTATTACCTCGAATATTTAAAGTGGCGCCGGCTTGCGCCATCATGATCGCTACATTCGAATATGGCAAGCAGTTCTTCCAAAAGTATAACACACAAAAATATAAGGAAAAAATGCAAAGGTATTTTTAAATTGATATATTTAATTTTTATTGTATGATTGTGTTTACTTTGGTTTTAGTTTTGTTGTTTCAGTGTAATTTTTTTGTATCACATATTATTAAGATTAGGCAGAGATTCAGGTAAATGTCAATTTTTATTAATATTTTATTATGAGGTTTTGAGCCTACAACCAATGCTTATAAATAGATTTGACTCAACTAAGATATAGAGGTTTCATTGCGTTTTTTTAGTCACATTTTAAAATGTTTGTTTGTGTAATACACACAGTGTATGTGTCGTGTCACATTACAAGCGTTATCAATTATCGTCATAAAAATATAGTGTGTGTTGCATGATATTTGTTTGTTTGGTTATTCAGTAGTGTGTTTCTGCCATTAGACAAAATAAAGCAAAATATTTCGAAAATAAAATAATGTTCAGATACAAATATGCACAGAAATAATGTATACTAAACTTGCATGTTCTTATTGCTTTCATTATTACCATTTTTATTTTGTTTTTTTTTCTGTAGTTTGTGCATGTTTATAACATTTTTTATTTAATTTCAGACACGGAGTAGATCTTAAGATAATAAAAAGTGATTAAACCTGAATCTTCAAATTACTTTTGCCTATTTTTATAGGTATTATTATATTTTGGTATAAAAAATGTTTTTTAATTTTGATTTTTAGTTCAATTCCTATCTTAGTGTCTTTTTTTATATTTACTCATATTGTTACCAAATAATATTTACCGTATTGAATCGAAAACATGCATTATTAAATACTGCTTTAATAACAAGAATAATCTTAAATATTTTTTTTATTAATTAGCTTGTAATTGTTACAGGCATCAAGACATAGTTGTTTTGGGACAAACAAGCAATAGCAAATATAGTTCCATGTAGAATGAAAAGTAAATTTATTAAAAATATTGAGGACAGATTTCTTTATTTAATTAAATGAAAAATATGTATCATATACTTATGGAGGCATTATTAATGACATATGGTTTTTGTTCTCTTTACTTTGGTAACCATCTATTCTTATGGTTGTGGATTTTTTATTGTTCTGATACTAAAATAAAGTGCTTATTTGCATTACAATATTCTGAACACATTAGTTCATTTGTATTTTTTTTAAAATATCTACTGGATTTATAGTTTTATTTAATATCATTAAGTGGTGAATGAGGTAGTTTAATGATATTTTTATATTTAACATTGTTTAATTCAAATTATACTAAAATTATAATTTTTCCCAAAAAATAATAAAAATTCATCAATAAATGATGGACTTGTAGCTTATTAAAGTCAATATATATTTTGACATCATATCATCTGCCAATCATGCAACGATTACGGCCAAAATTTAGAGATCACTATTTTTGTGTCCAAAACCAAATAAACCAATAAACCAAAATGTGACTCATAACATGCAATTGATACTTAAAAGTGGTTGTATTGAACCACAATGAACTGTATTTTCATGGCCAAAAGTCTAATTAGTTAGTCTAATTATCACTTGATATATAGTGAAAATAAATTTATTTTTATGATTACAATTTTAAAGTCCAATAAGTTTTTATTATTTCTTTTTTACTACTTATATTTGAGACTTTTTTTAGTATCCTTTCATTTTGCTTATTCTTGTTTATTTTATACATCAAAAATATAAATAAACTTCCTCATTGTAGCTTAAGTAACTATATAAAAATTTGCTATTACTGTTGAATCCGATTTGTATTACATCAAATAATCCAGTTAAGAGTACAATTACTATGAAACTGTTTTTGTTAGCCATAAGAAGTAGAACAATGATTTATCAATCAATAGTTGAACTTAATATTAGGATTAAAGTATTCAAAGTAGTAGTAGAGTAGTAAAGCCATTAGTGACAATATTTATATTTACACTTTTCATGTTTTTGAAAATCCTACAACCAAAAATATATTTGTCCATTATTTGCCTAAAATTGTAGTATCTATGTAATGAATTATTTCGAAATAATCTATTGACGCTTGTGATAATTAAATTTAAATATGTATTAAAATAATATTAGACACACATTTATTAAAGAAAATTTGTAAATATACACTGTTGTAAATACTGACATAGTTGTTTTATTATTAACAAATTTTTACCTATATCTTTGCCCCCATGGTCAAATAGAGATAACTAAGAGTTTTGTATGAAACTTGACACATTCTAGTAAGGTACTTCATGTCACAATTAGTAGTTCCTGAGATTAACGCAGTCAAAAATCATGCATTATAACAACAGTATGCAGTCATTATAACAACAGTATAATATTCACAACTATTAAGTACATTAAGTCTCATAACTAAACTTATAATAAGGCTGAAAATAAAGTATGACAAGTGGTAAAAAAAACATTTTATTACTAATATTAACACTTAACTAATCAATGTACAATGGGTCCCAAAGGTTCAGCCCTTATATTACCAAGATCTAATCTGCTATCTATAGATTCATCTATTTGGCCTACAATAGCTATGTTATCACCACGAATTATATGAAGGCCGAGCACAACTTGCGCTACTCCCGTTGATGAAGAAAACACCCTTTCATGGGATTCATCTAAAATAATATTTATTGTTTGATCAAATCCCTTTAACGTTCCAATGAAATTTCGACCATCTGATGTTATCACTGATACTGTTTGGTTGATATAATTCTCTAAACCAGACGCCATAGTACTTTGTTTGAGTTTTCAGAAATATTTAATAGTAAATAAATATGTTTTTTGGTTATTTCGGCGGCACAATCTATGTTCTCAACATAAATTTCGAAATGTCAAACATTCATGGTTGAAAGTTGACAGATATATCAAAATACTGTCAAATGAAAATTGAGAAGCCAAAATATTAATATAATCTTTGCCTCCTTCAGCGTAATGCTAGGGCCACACTACGGAAAACATCAATGCTTATCATCACTATGATGCCCATTAATGCCCATTCTCGGTGATAAAATTATAAAATGATTTATCGAATTATCGTTACCAAATGCGGAAAAAGATTAGTAGTGTGGCCGATTTAAATTATTAACTCGTTGATTTCTTTGTCATTACCCGCCAGCTTGGCCGTAGCGCAAAGGTACTGACTACTGATCGACTTTACGTGGTAAAATGTAGTGTCCAACAGAAATAAAGTTTTTAGCCGAAACCGAAACTGACTGACTTTACTCTCAAGTTCGGCCGAAACCGAAACCGATTTTTTTAATACACAGTATAACTAAAGACAAACTGAAACAGTCGATAGCATGGACCATGCATATATATGCATGGTCCGTAGTAGTTTTACGAGATATAAGCCAAGCCATACAAATATATTTTTAAGGAATAAAAAACAATATAAACTAAGAATATTTTTTTCAATATGTTTTGATACTTTTATGTAATTTTTTTCTGTGAAATAGCTAAAAGTTTTTGGTTCAAACCAATGCCAATAACCAACTTGGCAAATCTGATCATTTTCTAGGATTCAGCACATTAGCCTTCAATGAAAGTGACTTCAAGCTACCATGCCGCAAAATGACTGTTCCAATTATGGAATAGTCATTTTGCGGCATGGTATTTCTCAAAATTTTAAACCCTACATTATATGGTCCGTAGTTATACCATTTTCGACATATAAGTATTTACAAATTTTGAAAACGCTAACAACTCCGCTAAACAAAAAAAAATCTGTGGCATTTTTCGGTAATGATTTTTGAAAAGACACATAAAGTATGCATATGCTTTTGATTTGTTTTTTGTCTTGAAAAATATGAGTTTTTTACGAAAACCTTCTTGCAACATCCTCACTATTTTAGGTTATATAGTCTGTGGCTAATTCTGTTAACAAAAGTAAAGATCATCGAATTTCCGATAAAAGCCTACCAAGCATACCTTGGCATAAAAATCGCATAAAAGAATGAATTGGGTGCCGAACATCGTCTGTAAACCTTGTGTAGAATCTTTGCGATACTGGAGCCAATGTGGACGTAAAGGGCAATTTGGAGTGCCAATGATAGGGATAGAGCCTACTAAGACCTTAGAAGACTGGATGTTCTGTGAATTTCCCTTTCCTTTACTCTTCTAAAAGACCATGTATTTGCAAACATTGTAACGCAAATTAAATCTACAGCATAGCTAAGCTTTGTTAGTAGTAGTAGTAGTAGTCAAACGTTTTATTCGAAATGATAAAGTACCAGACTATTCAGAGCTAGTTGCTAATTTTTTTATATTTCATATTAGAAGCTGAGGCCAGTCGTGGCGCAGGGGCATAAAATCTGACTGTAAAACCGACTGGTTGTGGGTTCAATCCCCAGTCGAGGAGATGAAATATTTACTTAAATTTATATTTTCATTTCTTCGCTCTGGTTTTGAGGCAAAGCGTGGCGTTGAGTTCAACACGCAATGCCTCCAGAATTCGGCCGAAAGTGAGGAACGGAGTGTCTTAACACTAGGTTGCCTCTAAGAATGTATATTGTGGTACTTATATGCATTTTTTTTTTCAGTGAAAGAACTACAAATTATTGTGTCAAACCAATGCTAATTGCCAATTTGACAAATCTGATAATTTTCTAGGACTTAGCACATTACTCTTTTATGAAATTGAATTTAAGCTGCCATACCGCGAAATTGCTGTTCCACAATGTTATTTCTTTAAATTTTACTCAAAAAAATGTAGACCAAATATTTTTAAAACATTTTGTTCTCTTTCATTCGACGCAAAATAAGTGATGTTTCTAGTATTAATTTTAGGATATGATATAGAGAACTAAATAAAGTTAATAAATTTCTTACTTCAAAAAAATTAAAAAATTAAAATAGTGTATTAAAATTTGAATGTTGTAGGATTAGAAATCTTGATAAGAAAGTATGGCTTATTGGTGAAAGCGTTTAGACGGTTTGCAATTGACGCAGGTTTCAGTCTAGCTACGTTCAAATTTAAATTGTTTTTGGGACGTAGATACTCAACTATGAAACATTTCCACGCAAGATTTACATACATTTGTTATAAATATATATTTTTTATTTAGAATTAATAAACTGACTTTATAACTTATGGACCACAGTAATTAGCAAGTACTTAGTTTCGGCTTGGCCGAAGGTTCAGCCGTATTTTGGCCGAAACCGAAACTATGGCCGAACCTACGATTTTTGGCCGAAACCAAAACCGAATCTTCGGTCGGTCACTAGTAAAATATATTATTCGCAGCGAGCATAATGTTAATGTATAACATGCTCCTTTCGAACATTCACTCGCCTTTGATTTCCCGTATTAGCAACACGAAGTAACACGAGTGTAACGCGTTATATTATTTCCCGTAATTATAATCTTTTAATTAAGGTGCAAAATTATTATATTTTCTATTTTAATGTTAAATAAGAAAAATGAGATTTTTAAACCTATTCAGCTATTTTACTGCAATAAAATGTAGTGGTTCACTATTTAAATACGTATAATATTATTTTTTTTTAAATGTACAATGTTTTGTATGAAAGATGATGCGAACACAAACGTATCAAATAAGAAAATGAATAACTTCAGAGAATATATTTTTTTAATTTCTTTCTGTTGTAAAACAATAAATGTTTAAAAAAAAAACAAAGATTGTAATAAATTTGCATTAAAATACAGGAATGATGATATACTGGCAATAGTTTGTTCATTCTTATCATTATCATCTATTCATGTCACTATGACACTGACATTAAACATCTACTTATATATCTTGATTCTTGACAGCTGATCAAGTAAATAGGTTACAATAATAAGTTTCATTGAAATATATAAAGAACAACAACAACTATTTAAATATATTAGATGAAAAAGGAAAATTAAAACAGGCTATAGTTGATAATAATTGTACCTTGTATATTTTCTTTTTAATATTATTACAATGTCCAACTCAATAGTTCAATATGTGCTCCTAAGGAGCGATTTACTTAAAGAACTCGGATGGTCCATTGGTTCTCTAGTTGCTCAAGCCTGTCATGCATCTACAGCAGTGTTACATATCTTTAGAGAAGATGAACATACAATACAATATTTAAATGATTTAGACAATATGCATAAAGTAGTGCTAGAAGTAAGTATTGCAATTTTGTTTCTAAAGTAACTATTACTTAATTTAATTTATAATATAAATACTCTAGCGGATATTGTAGTCCAGTAGTAGGAGAGAATCTGAATGTAAACTTGTTGGTTGTGGGTTTGTCCCCATTTGTTTAAACTAGGCCACTTTTCTGTATATAAATAAATAAATTATAAAACTGAAAAAATACTGCTTAAATCATACATATAAACCTACAAACTCAATTTTTACATAATATTGAAACTGGACTTTTCTGCTTCAGGTACCAAATGAAGAAACATTAAAGAAAATAGCACAGAAATTACAAGAAAATTCTATAGATCATAAATTATGGGTAGAACAACCAGAAAATATTCCAACATGTTTGGCACTTAAGCCATATCCTAAAGAACAAGTTAAAAAATATGTTGGCAAATTAAAATTATATAAAGAAACAATGGGTAGCCAACAATCTTAATTTATAAATCATAATAACCAACCACAATAAAATTATTAATTGGATATTTTTTTGTTTTTTTTTTAACTTCTACTATTCTAGTAATGAGGCAAAGTTGAGCTCCCTCCTCTCCCAATTGGTTGAAGGTAGGGAATTATACCTGACTGATTAGTTTCTTTAATGTCTTATCTTTTCTCTTACTTCTCTCATATCTTACTGGCAGAATATTTATTATTGTATATATGCATAATATAACCACCCCAAAATAAAAATATTACACTGCAGACTAATAATAAATAAAAAAGAAAATTTTTATATAATTTATACATCGTTTTTGAAAGCAATATTAAAATTTATAAAAACCCGGTAAATTTCAAATTCAAAGACAATATTGTTTTATAGCTGATGTTTTTTCTCAACACAGATTATTAAAACTGATTATTGTGACGAAACTTATAACTTGTCGCGATTTACTTTAGTAATTTTGTAATTCTAACTTTTTATGTTAAATATAAGTTTTATGTACAAAATAAACATAGAAGTAGATTAATTTTCTTCAATATCGTAGATTTACTTAATGTAATTCATTAGTAGATTATTTTAATTGGCAACAAGCAACATTGCTGATGTTGTCATAATTGGTTTATAAAAAACATTGAATGAGTAAACTGAAACGACTAATTTTTATGGAATTGTAGTTAAAATATAACTATTTTATTTATTTTCCACTATATTTACGAATGGTAAGTAGGAATGTTAAAAGTGCAGATATGTATTTTATTTAAATAAAACTTCATCATATCATTGTAGTTCGATTTGTCATACTATGTGAATACATTTTATCACACAGGAAAAATGGCAAATATTCGTTAAACACACAAAATTTTGTTTATTTATTGCTTAGTACTTGTTTCTAGCTCGTGTTTGTATACCTCAACAAAATGCCATATCATAATTTAATTTCATAATTATTTTGTGATTTCAATTTCAATTCAATATAGTAACTTATAACATCTAAGAAATATATAATACATTTATTTTAAACATTTAAATGCCCATAAATGATTTTTTATTATATACTTATGTTGTAGGTGTAAAGCATCAAAATGGCTTCATCTAATACCTTGCAAAAGGCCATTGATCTTGTCACAAAAGCTACCGAAGAAGACAAAAATAAGAATTATGAAGAAGCATTAAGACTATATGAACATGGAGTGGAATATTTTTTGCATGCAGTGAAGTATGAAGCACAAGGTGAAAGAGCAAAAGAGAGTATCAGAGCAAAATGCTTACAATACTTAGACAGGGCAGAGAAACTGAAGGAATATCTTAAAAAGGATAAGAAGAAAAAACCTGTAAAAGATGGGGAATCAAATTCCAAAAGTGAAGATAAGAAAAGTGATAGCGATAGTGATTCTGATGATCCAGAAAAGAAAAAATTACAGGGCAAGCTCGAAGGAGCAATTGTTGTTGAAAAACCACATGTTAAATGGAGTGATGTAGCTGGACTTGAAGCTGCTAAAGAAGCCTTAAAGGAAGCTGTAATTCTTCCCATTAAATTCCCACATTTGTTTACAGGAAAGCGAATTCCCTGGAAGGGTATCCTTTTATTCGGCCCTCCTGGTACTGGTAAATCATATTTAGCTAAAGCAGTAGCAACAGAAGCTAACAATTCAACATTTTTCTCTGTATCATCATCAGATCTTGTATCTAAATGGCTTGGTGAATCTGAGAAACTTGTGAAGAATTTATTTGAATTGGCTCGTCAACACAAACCAAGTATCATATTTATTGATGAAATTGATTCTTTGTGTTCATCTCGTTCAGATAATGAATCTGAATCAGCTCGGAGAATCAAGACAGAGTTTCTAGTTCAAATGCAAGGGGTTGGCAATGACATGGATGGTATTTTAGTACTAGGCGCAACCAACATTCCGTGGGTTCTAGATGCAGCTATTCGGCGTCGTTTCGAAAAACGTATTTACATCACCTTACCTGAAGAACATGCCAGATTAGACATGTTCAAATTGCATCTTGGCAACACAAGGCACCAATTGACTGAACAAGATATGAAGGTGCTAGCATCTAAAACCGATGGATACTCAGGAGCTGATATAAGCATTGTAGTTCGAGATGCATTAATGCAGCCAGTTCGTAAAGTTCAATCTGCAACTCATTTCAAAAAAGTATCTGGTCCGAGTCCCATAGATCCAAATACAATAGTGAATGATCTCTTGACACCTTGTTCTCCTGGAGATCCTGGAGCCATGGAGATGACTTGGATGGATGTTCCAAGCGATAAGCTTGGTGAACCACCAGTTACTATGTCCGACATGCTCAGATCTCTAGCTACATCCAAACCAACTGTCAACGACGATGATATGATTAAATTGAAGAAATTCATGGAAGATTTCGGTCAAGAAGGTTAATTTTATGTATAATTTTAAGCAGATAGAAGCACAGTGCCTATATTTTTGTGAGAGCTTATTATAATAATTGTAATTTTTCTTTGTGAAATAAATACTTGCGTAACCTTTACTTTTCTTGCTTTTCACATTTATATAACATGATAAGCACTAGTTTAGAATACCAGAATGTGTACTAACGGCTGAAGTTTAAGTCTTGACTTAGAGATTGTAATGTTTGTTATAATTATGTAAAGAGATATTTTTAACAGTTTTGAAGTGTTATTCCACACTTTGTAAAGAAATATACTTTTTTAGAAACATAAAAAATTTAATGAAGCGGGACTTGTGCCACTTGCATAGCAGTCTTTGACCAAGAGACTGATTTCCAAGAGCATGGGTTGATATTGCACTATGAAAATTTTTATGTTTCTAAAAAGTATGTCAAGAGATATTTTATTTCTATTTGAAATATATTAATGTTATGTCGATCAATAAACTTAGATAAATGAATTGAATAGTTATTCTAAAAATAATTCATGCCATTTGTTGTAATAAAAATATAAATAATAGTGTTCATAACATATTTTAATTATTTTGTTAATTATACACATTTAGACAGTTTCAAGATTATTTTCATTTCAGTTGATAAATATTGTTAAATTCCAAAGAAAAAAATATTTCAAATGTATTTTTTTTATTGCCATGATGTCAAAAAATCTGATGACCTTTCCATAGTGATTTATGATAGTTTTATCATTTTAGAAGACAAAATTATTTTTCTATTTTTTTTATTTTGTGTAGTCTTAATTGTCCTCATCTCTATTGATACATAAGATTTAATAAAACTGAATGTATACAAATTCATTTTTAATTTATCTCTTCCCAGAAATTGAAATAAACAAATGACAATTGTAAATATTTTATGAAAACAATTTAAAGGGGCAGTGGTTAACGTGGCGGTTGCGGGTTCGATCCTGATATT
>DWMY01002138.1:0-12449 GCA_018249775.1 Heliconius hecalesia formosus
CATTGTACCATCACCGCACATCTGCGACACTGATTTTATGATGCCAAAAATTCCCTCCAAATTATAACTGGCCAATGGGTTCGCAGGGTTTTCGCGGGAGGGCGAGAGCTGCGCTCTGATTGGCCGGCTCCGAGTGGGCGTGGCCGGCTATGTGTGTGTGTGTGCGTAGAGGCAAATTGGGATGGAGCGATATGGCCGCATCAAATTGGCATTTATAAAATTTTACGCATATGATGCTATGGGATTTATGAATTATGGTTATATTTTTTTTAATAGTTATTTGTTATATACAGTTATGGCTTAAAAGTTAGCAAATAGAAGTTCTAATAGCTCGATAGATTTTTTTTGACGTTGTATCCCGGATATACCTGTACCCAGCAGGGTAAGCAAAGGGAACTTAGTATTAAAATACTCTGTATGTTGTTGTTAATTGTTGGGAAACTTCGTCATCTTACGAGAGCGAGAAAATGATAATGATTCATCTCCTGAACGGGAATCGAACTCGCAACCATAATTTATAATTAGAAGCTAGCTTAATAGTCAGTGAATATAATAATTGGAATAGTTAGAAATATTTAGTTCTGTTTCTAATCTAAACAAAAAAACATTTAGGAAGAAAATGAACTCTCTTTTAAACTTTATACCTCTCTCACTATTATATATTATGGTTTCTCCAGTGTATTTTTATTCAATTCATACTAAAATGAAATAATAACCTTTATTACGTTCTCATAATTGTCTTAGAAAATAACGTATCATCTACATATAATCTTTATCTACACGCAAAATTTTAACATAATATCTGATAGTAGCATTTAAATCTCGTTTCTTAGAAAAAGAAAGAGGCCCGTTGTATTATTTTTATTAGATAACTATAAAAAATAAGAAACCTAAATCAGCTCCTTTTAAATGCCATCTACGCGTAGTTTGTCAGTTAAACCGTATGTTCTTATAGAGCTACGTTGACATTCAACATCAAAAAAATTATAAGCTTTGTTACTAATATTATCAACCGACCGACCATATGAAAAATATGTATTCAAGAAATACAGATAAATACTTCTTTTTGAATACTTTATTTTAGATAAATACTCAAATTAAGATAACAAGCAAAAGGAAAAAAATAAAAAATCATTTTTGGAAAAAAAAATCAAAAAGCTTCCTTATCACTATTAGCGATCTCGTATAAGTAAACTTAAACATGAAAATTAAGATTTATAGGATCCTAGTAATAGGCCAGGCGTGGCGCAGGAGCACAAAGTGTGACTTACAGTCACACTTTGTGCCTAAATCGATTGATTGTGAGTTCGATCCCCACTAGAGGAAATGAAATATTTATTTACCTTTATATTATCATTTCTTCGCTATGGCTTCAAGGCAAAAACCCGGCGATGAGTTCCGCCACTCAACACACAATGCCTTCAGAATTCGGTAGAATGTGGGGAACAGAGTGTCTTAATACTAGATTCCCTCTGCATACCCTGCAGTGTGCGGGAGACAGCGTGAATTAATTTGATTTTTTGATGTTAGTAGTAGGTACATGTTAATAAAAATATTAATTAAATTTATATGATTATATTTGATAATAGCAAAGTATTTTTTTATGTATAAGTATAATATATTTATTTAGGTATATGTTGATAAATGGTATTGATAAAAGGTACCTACTTGCTTGTTCAATTTTTTTCTTATTCAAAGTCAAAATATTCTCTTATTCTGATAGATTTTTGCAATCACTTCTGAATTATCGTTTGATACTACAGACTCGAAAAGATTTCCTAGCTTGCTAGTTCTTGCCAGGTCTTCTCGGTAGCTGGCCAGAAATTAAACGCTTGCTCTTTGCAATGCTTACCGTGTTGAATAAAGATACTTTTATGATTTCGTTTCGAACTAGAGATATTGTCATATTAAAAAAAAATGTATGTCCCCATCTGAAGATGAAAAAAGTATAGAGCTTTCGCCGCCAAATTTATACTTACCACAAATATTTGTAATGAATATTTCTTAAAGTTACGACACTAAGGAGTAGTGTCGTAACACTGAGTTCTCTCTGCCCAACTTATATGGTGAGCTAATTAACAATATTTAATAAATTTCACAAATAACTATAATAAACTTATGAGGCATTGCCCTATATACCATATCTTGGAATAATTTAAAGAATTTCTACTTAACAAATACTTTAATATTATTTTAATACTTGGTAGACCAAGTATTAAAATAATCCTCATCAGGAAATAACAATTATATAAAATATATATTAATTATTGTGTAAGTAAATAAAAAAATAAATCAGTTTGACGCTGTGTTCCGCACACAGCAAGATAGCAGGTTCCCACTTTCCTACGTTTTCTGGTGGTATTGTGTTTTCTGTGGCGGAAACTGAACAGAACTGAACGCCACGCTTTACCTCGACGCCAGAGCGAAGAAATGGAACTATAAATTTAAATAAATATTTCATTGGGACCGAACCCACGACCCTTCGCGTGTACACTCACATTTTGTGTAAGTATTCCAGTGCTATTTCTATTACTATTATAGTGTCATATCACAATTGTGAATGAATCACTACCTACCTACTTCGAATGACAAATTATTTTAATTTTTTACTCAAAAACCAACACCATCTCGAACAATAGAGTTCTATAAAAAACGACTTCCTGGTAAAAACTGAGTCATAAATCACAAAATTAGTCTGAACAATGGTACACGATGTATATAACATAGGTACGGCAAGATGCCGCGCCTTATGTGGTATGAAAAACTATAAAAAAAACTTAATTAAACTCTAAATCTAAAAGATAAGGCTTAAAATCGAATGACAAAACTTGCAAATGATTTTGTCGCAACCTGAGACAAATTACATATGAGGTTTCATATGACACGCACACACGTGTTGTATTGTTATACGTAACACACTCGCACACCCACACTTGACTGTGAGCTCTGATTGGCCGACGGCCTGCGCCGGCGCATATATCACGTTCATTTTGTAAGGAGATTTTAGAAAGGTGGTTTGTGTTGAAATAACTGGTTTGGTTGCGTTCGGTTATATAGTTATGTAAAGTTCGTTAATCATAAAAGTATCTTCATAATCTAGTAGTAATAAAAGTATAAATAGGAATTAATTGCGAACTATGAGGCAAAGATTTTTTTATATTGTAGGTGCAATTAAAATTTTTACTGCCTATCGGGATTTTCTAGAAAATTCCAAGCTTACACCATTTTATATTAGCGAGAATAGTTTTAATTATTCTGATAATATAGTAGAGTCGTTTTAGTTATTATATAACAGAAAATCTACAAAAAGCTCTTGAGTATAAAAACACAATAAGTTACTAAGCATACATAATAATTTTTTTGTAGCCTCACGTATAGAAAGCCTAGTGTTAAGACACTCCTTTCCCCACGCACCACTCATTTTTTGAAACAGAAGAGCGGAATTCCACGCCGCACTATGTATTTTTGCCAGAGCGAAGAAATAAAAGCATCTTATACCCTGAGTAGAAACCGAACCCACAACCGCCTCATTTACAACCAGACGTGTCGCTGCGTCCTCGACGACTATAACTAATATAAATAAAATGGTTTCGAGAGGAAACTACATTACCATAGTGACCGGATGTGAGCCCGACGCCATTGTGCCCCGCCATCTTGTAAAGAACATTTAGCATGTTATTTTTAAACATTTATACGAATTTTATTAGAGTTTTAGATAAAAAATTGTAAAGATGAGGCATTTTAATGAAGGTATGATTCAATTTCCAAATTTAGTAGTAAAATCAAAATTAATAGGAATTTAATATAAAAATGAAAAAGATGGACAGCTTTTTTCGTAATCTATACTTTTAATTTTATAATTTGCGGCGTTGAGTTCCGCTACTCAACACGCAATGCCTGCAGTATTCGGCGGAAAGTACCGAATGAAAGTGTCTTACTAGGAACGGATTCAGAACACCGGGTTCCCAGGTTCTCTCAACCTGCCCTACTGTCGGATTCTTAACACTGGGTTCCCAGGTTCTTTCAACCTACCCTACTGTGCTGGATAAAGAGTTAAGCTACAAAAAAAACAAATATATCTCACTACTTGGGACTCCTAATATGTTGGAAATAAGGATTATCAGCTTCACGCTGTATCCCGCACACAGCAGGGTAGGCAGAGGGAACCTAGTGTGTCTTACACTCCGTTCCCCACTTTCTGCCGAATTCTGGAAGCATTGCGTGTTGAGTGGCAGAACTCAACGCCGCGCTTAGCCTCGACACCAAAGCGAAGAAATGGAAATATAAACTTAAATATAAAAGATTATAACAATACAAATAAGTTATATCAAACGTATAAGATTTTTTATGTCGCTTGATAACAATTTTTGAATTAGTGGTCAGAGTGCTTGGATGATTTCCAAGACGTGCAGGTTCATATTCCGCTACGTTTATAGTTTTATACGTTTTCTTAAAAAAAGTATTTGTGGTACCTATGCGTGGAATAACACTTTAAAAATGTTCAACACTAATAAGATAATCTTTTACTGAATCTGATCGGATTTCTAATCGGAATTCTTCACCCAAAGTCATCAATTAATAATTAAACTCATCATAAACAAAAATAAATAAAAAATGGCATTAAATCCCCTTTACCCTTTGTTTAAAAGACACAAATAACTTGAAACATATACCTATATGTTTCATTATTTACCTAGTATTTTTTTTGTTTGCTTCACGCTGTATCCCGTATACATCAGGGAGGGCAGAGGAAAACTAATGTCAAACACGGTCGGTCCATTTCGTGTATTAAGTGGCGGATTTCAACTCCGCGCTTTGACTTATTGCCAGAACCAGGAAATGAAAGTGTCGAATAATTCTTTTCCCCCAAGTGGGAAACGAGCACACTAGTCGACGCATATACACTTAAATACTGTGCCGCTGCTCCACGATATAATCATGCAACAGTGTATTTCTACATACCTATCTCATACAAACATATTACACAACACTATTACCGCACTAAAAAATATAAAAATAACTAATTAAACTAACTATATATGGAATTTACGACTACTTTAAATGTTAAGTGCATTAAAAATCTCATATTCCCTTATGTTTATTACGAGTATATCCCTAGCCGTCATGCGCCGGCGCACACCCTCTGAATGAACTACCTGCGCTGGTATTCTAATTGTTACACATTCCTATACTACAAGTTTTTATTTTGTATGAGTTTTAGGTTATTTTTTCGTTGTTTAGCAGTTTTAATTATTATTTTCATTTCAATTAATTACAGTGAGAGTGAAGGTAAAACATTTTTTTGTTATAACCAGAATAGGTATAGGAATTTTAAAGTAGCTTGATGATAACGTATAGCTTAGTGGCCAGAGGCTAGAACGGTCAAAGGTCAAAGGACGTACAATTCAAAGGATGATAGATATATAATATAATGTAATGTTCTGTAGGATTTTCTCGTACGTACCACTATTCCTCAGACAATAAATGTAGAATGGCGGGGCACAACGCCGTTTTCTAAATCTTAGTTCATTTTCTATGTAAAAATTATGCAATTATCGGGGAAGGCTGTAGGCTATATCACATGATTATTTCGAAGTAATATACTATACTGGCCAGAGTTGTCTCGTGGAATCAGAATGTCGTCTCGTGTAAACAACTCTTAGCTATTTTCATTTGACTACGCAAGTAAAGCCACCGGTAAGAGCTAGTTCAAATATATCTTAACAAGTTGATTTAGTAAGGATCAAGGCCGTACATCGCGTCATGCGCGGGCGCACACCCACGGCTGTCGGTTAAATAGCGATGCATTTGAAGGGTCATATCGGAAGTTACCTTTAACCTTGCTCGCTCGTTTAATTAATTATCTGACGATTTAGTATTAAGCTGTTAAGTCATTTTCTCACAGATATTAATTTTTATTTGTGCGTGTATGTGTGTGTGTTTGTGAAAAATGTTGAATAAAATTAAATGTAGGTGTGTAATTAAATTAAATGTAAGAATAGATTAGCAATTTGCTGTGTTGAGATCCGCCACTCAACTCACAATGCCTACGGAATTTGGCGGAAAGCGGGAACGGAGTGTTTTTATGCCGGTTTTCCAGGCTAATATTTGCGTAAATTATCTAAAATGTTGTTTCTATTCAAGAGAATTTAAATATTGCTGTATAAATTATGATGTATTATATGTTTATATTTTAAAACAATTGGTATTACAAATGTTTCTGATTGTAAACGTGATGGTTGTTGGTTTGATTCGCTCTAGGGGGATTGCTCCCCGAAAGTGACGATACTACTCTTTTATTATACTCTTTTATTCTCATTGAAAAATTACAAAATTCATTAAAAATCTACTAAAAAAACCAGCAATAATTCTTAATTTGGGAAAAGAATGAAGTTGTTTTTTTAAAATATGTTTATATTTACAAAGCAAGCAAAGACACAATAAAGTAGTAGTATAACCCTGATCTCTCCACACAATAGGTTAACTTACACCATGAAATTCCCGTACATTTACCCTACATTATAGCGACGCGATGGATAAAACAGAGGGGAATCAAAATCACTCGAATCGAATGGTCTATCCGTACAGGAAGAGGAAGTGACCATCCCTCCTGACCTCGGTAGTAAAACATTTGATATATATTTCGTATAATTATAATAAACAAATAATTTGTATTAAATTAGAGGCCAGTCGCGTAAACGACAGGTTGTAGGTTCGACTCCCAATCGAGAAATGAAATATTCAACATTCTCATTTCTTAGCACCACTCAACACGCAATGCCTCTAGAATTCGGTAGAAAGTAGAGAACGAAAATTTTATAATGGGATCGGAGTGTCTCAACACTAGGTCTACAGGTTCTCCGTGGCTGCTATGTGCGAAACACAACATGAAGCTTAAAAAAAATATATTTCAAAATTTCCGATTATCTTTGTAGATCCTCCACCCTTAAGTCCTCTGGTGTTACAGGAGATCGAGAATGACCATGATCATTTACCACCGTATGTTTACCTTGACTTTTCGACAAAAAATGGATAGGTATATGAAAATGCTATTAAAATTTATAGTGTCAAGATACTCCGTTTCCCACATACCGTCCGCTTGTAGTGGAATTCAACGCCACGCTTTCCTTATTTTACCAGAGCTAGGAAATCCTCATTCCTTCGAGTGGGACTCGAACCCACAACCGACACGTCAATAGTTAGACGCTGTGTCCACCACGGTTCACGTATGATACTTAGGTATATTTACAAAATAAACCTTATTAAATACAATTCAAAAAAAATCTTGTAACAACAATATGCTAAAAAAATTTCGGAATAAGAATGAAAAAAAAGCTTCCCCTGTTCCGTAATTAGCTGTAATGACAAGATTGTCTACCGGAAGTGGGGAGATCGCCAGGTGTAGCTTATTAATTGTTTTACTGGATACTGTGTTCTTAGGATTAAGTAGAAAAAAAAGTAATAAAAAAAAAGAAAGAAAAGATTTGGTATTTGTAAAAAAAATATATATTTTTATATATTAGAATAATAAAAATAAATATTTTTTACGTTTATGGTTTATTTCTTGGGAGGAATATACACATATAATATTTTGAATTTTATTTCGCTGACTCCTCATGCTTAAAAAACTACATTTTTTAACATTTTTAAAATCTTATTCCACAGTTAGGAGAGAAAAATACTTTTGTTAATGTTTTTTTACAAAATATTTGTGCCGTCATGGCCCGACAGTACTGCGTCTGACTCTAAACGTGACGGTTGTGGGTTCTATCCATTCACTCTGCTGACACGATCACCCCGCTACACGAGGGATACAGCGTGAAGCTAACTAAATAATTATTTATCTCGACCGTGTTTATAAAACACGAACTATCTCGTAAAATAAGGCTAGCTCGAATGAACGAAGCGCTCTAGTAATTAAATGTAATAACAAGATGGCGTACCGGAAGCTGCGACACGGAAACTCGGAGGTGCTCTTGTCTGTGAAATATGCTCGTACTAATGAGAAGGGAACGCTTTATGGGAGTTTTTTTTTCTTATTTAATGGGTTTTTTACTAATTATCTTGTTTTTCATCTTTGAAAATGTTTGCTAATATTATAAAGCTAAAGTTTGTTTCGTTGAAAGCGCAAATCTCAGGAACTACTGAAAGTCCATAGGCATATTACACCACAATATGAACATTATGGGCAAAGTAACAATCAAAAAAATTGCAAGTTGCAACAGATGAGCTTAAGAGTTTCCAATAGCATGATACACAATTCTTAGTTATTTCCATTTGAGGCCATCGCGGCGCAGGAATACAAGCATGCGACTGTAAATGCGACGGTCGTGGGTTCGAATCTAACTCAGCGGAGTTAAATATTTAAAGTTTTCCAATTTTCGCTCTGATCGCTTGAAAATGAGGAACGGAAGTGTCTGAGTATTAGTTAAGTTATTATTAAAGTAAATGCATAAGAAACATGTTTGTTTATATAATTGGCATATATATGTTCGTAGAGAAAGTGGATACATAATTCTGCCGTAATGTTCTAGAACACTCGTTACGTGTTGTTGTAATAAAATATATACTTATTATAAGTGAATATTAGATTGTAGTTGTATATGCATGTGATTTAGTAAATCCTTTGAAACCAACCTGAGACCCTAGTGTTAAGACACTCCGTTCACATTAAAACACTTCCGTTCCCCATTATCAGCTAAATTTTAGGCGCATTGCGCGTTGCGAGGTGCAGCTCAACGCTGTACTTTGCAACAAAAAAAATCTTAATTTTTCATAATAAATAGCATATAGTAGAGTAGGTAGAGGAAAGCTAGTATCATGAAATTCCGTCTTCTAAAATACAGCTTTTTATACAATATACATATAGTGAGTAAAAGAAACGATAAATCCGAAAAGACCTAATTTTATAGCAACTTTACGATTAAAAGTGATGTTTTATTGAGCCTAATTTCTTCATGTAACAAAAATATAGAGGTTATTTTAAAAAATATTATAAGGTTATAAAAATGTATCTTTATCATATGGTCAGTAGCCATGGAGCGCATTCACATGCTAGTGAAAATGGGCAACGGCACTTCTATTTTTTATAGAAATTGAGTTAAAATTAGGGTCCCTCTGTCCACCTTGCTATGTGCACGATACAACGTGTGAAGCTAAAAAAGTTATCACATAAACTAAATTTGGCAGACAACTCTAATCACAAGTATAGTGAGTTACATCAAAACGACTATCGTGAAATAATCTCTAGTCCCGAGGTAAAGCACGCTAAACAAAACATATTCCTCTTTATAATTATCCTAAAATTCCATTCCATCCAAAAAATTCCAATACAATATCATCCAGTTTTCGCAAATCACCGATGTGAAGAGATGAAAACAAACCCTCTTACAGCGTGTATCGAGCGCGCATGGGGCGTGACCGATCGATCGTCACGCCTCGCGCACCCCCCGGGTGTCTTAAAGGTTGTAACTGACTGGAGGCTGGAACTGCATGGGAAATGGGGCTCTGTGATGATTTTCAGGATAAAAAATAGAAATTTGTTTGGTTTTTTGAGTTGAAGGGGTGGAGGGTATTTGAAATTTTGGTTTTTTGTTAGATAACTATGTGGTGTATGTAGACAGTCATATTTCTTTGGACTAAATATATTGTTTATTATAAAATCGATATTAGATTAATTAAAACTATATTTCAAACTATTTTAAATAATATTTAGAACTATATTTGTTAATATAAAATATAATTATAGATTTATTAATTAGATTTTGCCTCAAAAATACAGTTGAGTAGTTTGATCCACTTAGGATCAAATCACAAATAAACTGTTATTTAAAAAAATTGATTTAGTCATTCATAAAACTAAACTTCTAAAAAGAATATACTACGCCATAGGAAAATGTCATAGACTGCAAAAAAATTGAAATATCGGAATATGCATGTTTCTTATACATACATAGAAGTGAATTTTCTTTTTATGAAATGTATTTCTAGTCTGTAGAAATATTTTTTTATGAAAATATGGACATTTTCCCGCACCTCGTTAGCCGGGACGTAAAATCCTTTATCTTCCTGTTTCAGCAGGAATTTGGAGAAAATCTGCATTCTTCTATTAAATTCGTCGAATTAAAACTTAAAACTTTCTTAACACTGTTTAAATAATTTCTCGATAGCAAATAAATTGAACAAAATTATTTATATTGATTTCCAAACCAGCTTCTCTCTTTTCCCCGCATTTGAGAGTGCCCAGATCTATCTACCTAGTATTAATATACGGTTCTGCTTATTCCGCCCAATTTTCGAAGTATTGCGTATTTAGTGGAGCTCAACGCCTCACTTTGACTAAAGAGTTACTTTCATTTAAGAATCGAACTCACAACCGTCGTTCACAATAAACGCTATACCACTACGATCTACTTACAATATAGGAGAATTATGTCAATATAAATAATATACGTACTGGTATAAGCCAAAAGCGTGAAAACCTCACGACGAGGTTTGCCAAAATAGTAAGATGAGTTCGTAGCATCGATCGGCCGGCTGTGCTCGGTCGTGCTCCACGCCCGGGTAGAGCCGGTCGATACCCGGTCACGGTCGTACAGGATGATATTTACCAAGATTTTTAATATTAATGACTATTAAAAATATTTTTTAGAGGACGTTCCGTGTATCTACTATGTTATATGCGGAATATAACAAGAAGCTAAGAAAAGTAACACTATGTTCTTTCTGCTTATATATTGGCTATTGGCTGAATAAAAGAAAATATTCATAATATGTAATCTTTTGTCAATTTAGCTTCACGCTGTATCCCGCAAATATAGGTGTAGGCAGAGGAACCTGGCAGCGTAGTGGTAAAACACACCATTCCCATTAAGGCACCTCCGTTCCCCAATTTCAATTTTATTTATATTTTTTTAATTTATAACATTGTGCTTAAAAAATATATATATATAAACCAATTCTAAGTATAAAATATATAATAAATATTAAATAAAACTCTTCCGTTATTGAGCCACTGTCAGAAAAGGTACAGCCGGAGCTATATATGTTGTGTATATAACGTTGAAATTATATTGGTTCCTTAGGAACTCTACAAACACTAATAAATATTTCTCAAAATTCCTATCGGAAACGGGAAAACATGGAATGTTTCAGAATACACGTACAGGAAATTTGGGGTGGCTGTTAGTGTCATATTTTTTTACTTCTGTGCTATCTTTAATTAAATTTAACTTTTTTAAGTGTCAATTTTTTGATTCATAATTTAATAACTATACTACAATACCTCATAAATATTATTTTTTAATTACTATTAAAATATGTATATGAATCTGTAATTATAATACTATACTGTAACTTAACAAATATTTTGACGAATATAGTGAAAAATACTAAGGAAAACATTTTGCTTAAATTTAAATGGAACTTCTGATAAAAAAAAACAAAGCAACATTAGTACCACAAATCAACATGCAAAATCTCCAATTTTGGAGGAGAGCTGAGAATGAAGCTTAGCACTAGGTTATTTCTGCCAATCTTCTATCTTTAATTTAAAATGTTAGATATTTGCGATTTTTAAACATATTAATTGAAACTACTCAAGTTAACGATATTTTAATATTATACATTTTTGGAAACCCGACGATGCACAAATACTTTGCGTCTAAACACTTTGTAGTAGTCCGTGGTCACGACTAATTAAGCTCCATTTTAAAAATATATAATCCTAACATTACCATATAAAAAAATAATAAAAATTCTTCTTCCCAGGCCACGGCGGAGTCAACCAGCTTGGTGGTGTCTTCGTGAACGGGCGACCCTTACCCGACGTTGTAAGGCAGAGGATAGTGGAGCTCGCCCACAGCGGAGTTAGACCCTGTGATATTAGTCGACAGCTACGCGTCTCTCATGGGTGCGTGTCGAAAATACTGTCTCGGTAAGTTATTTATTATTATTAATAAAAAAACGTGTTTGTTAGTTCAATTTCTCTAGGGAATAATTATATAATTATTTTCATTGTAACGCTCTGGAAATATCTTGAAAATTGAATTAAAACCGGAGAACGAATAGTATTAACACTAGGTTCCTTCTTTCCACGCTGATATGTAGCAAAAATTATTAATCCGTTTGTAGATTATTATTTGTACGTTGAATTTCTTCCCGGTGCTTCTCATCAGAACTGATTTTTGAGCTGGTAGGACTGGTACAATGGACATTTTAATATCACTGGCTGATTTAAAACTCTTTGCCTATTTGAATAATTAATATTTCTATATTAATCAAGAGGTATAAAAAAGATAGGTATCTATATATAAATATATACGTAGAGATAGATAAGTAAATATAAATTCACGTTCAAATTACAAAAAGACGTCATTACTACATACTTTACATCCATTTCGACAAAACTCATAAATTACATGCTTTTTTTGTCCAAAAAGAACACAAAA
>DWMY01002139.1:0-12445 GCA_018249775.1 Heliconius hecalesia formosus
TATATTGGGATTGTAGATTTGAACGGTATTATTACTGTACTTTATTTATTTTCATTTCTCACTGAGAGAGAGCCAACAAGCAATATGTACAATTTAGAAAAACAAGTTAGTATATTACTAATTTTCTTTTTCCCAACAGGATCCGTGTAATGGAAGAGATGAAAGACTTCCACGACACTCACAGCAGTCTCACTCTATGGCTTGGCTCTAAGGAACGTATGTTGAGTGCTTTGGGGCCTATTTCATCTGACTCCAGAGTTGTTCATACGCAAGTACAACAGGTAATGGGGAATAAATTTATAGTTTACTAATTAAGTTATGTTATACATTTGCTATTATTGAAATTTAATACCTTAGAGAGATATGCAAAAAATTACAAAATCTAGATAAAATATATCTGTATATAAATAAACATTTGTAATACTTTTTTTAAACATTTTTAAGGTGTTACTCCACACTTTAAAAATGAAAAATACTTATTTAAAAAACGAATAAAAATTTTAACGCATCCTCCTGGAAACCGACCAGGCGCTCTGACCACTAAGCCATACGTTCTCATGAAGCTACGTCGAAATTTTTATAAACTTGTTACAACTTATTTATGTTGTTAGCATCTCTGTAGGGAGACTAAACATTTGTAATACTATTTATTAATTTGTATTAATATTGAAAATAATATTGTATCTTATGTGAATAACATTTTTAAATGTTATTTACTAGTTAATTGGGCCAAACATACGGATGAATTTGCTAAACTAGTATCCACTAAATATGATTCAAAATGCCCGGGCACCTCTGCGTACCTGACTGTGTGTGAGATACAACGTGAAGTAAAAAAAAATACCAAAATTTTATGTTTCCACCAGGTCCAAGTCCTCCGCGAGGAATTCAGAAGCCAGCAGCCTCAACTTACTCACTTAGAGGAAGTCGCACATACAGTATTACAACGTTTGCCAGAAAACGATCAAGATGCGAACAAATTGCGCCAAAAATTACAAGTTGTTCAAGATAAATGGAATGATCTGCTTACACAGTTAGTTTTGCGGTTTTTTTATTGGTTTTATGGGTTTCGTGGCTATAACTAGTTGTAATATGATGTAATTGCAGTTGAACAGTTTGTGACTGTATACATAACGATTGTGAGTGGATTCTACGTAGGAGAATGAATTATTTTTATTTAATTGCTCTGGTAATAAGAAAGTCCGCTCCGTCATTCAAAATGTAATGTCTCAGAAATTGTTGTTGTCTTAATACTAGATTTTCTTCTGCCTTCTGTTAAAAAAAAGCGTGATATTTATTGTTATTACACTAATATAACAGCATAAAATAAGAACAATACAAAGGAAAGAGAAACAAACACCAATACCAATATAAAATTTTTACAAATAGGTTAGAACAACGCGCAGACAGCCTGGGAGCAGCCGCCGACACATCTCGTGAACTCGACGCGGGTCTCGAGAGGCTAAAGAACGCATTACACGCTATATCCGACAAGCTGGACGACGTCGCTAACAACGGGGAACCCGCGGATCAGATCAGGGAAGTCGAGGTAATGCGGGATTGTGTTTATAGTAATCGTGTCATGAAGTTGTAAGCTTCACCACTGAGCACGCCCCTGCGCCCACAGAACCTGGAGCGGCAGCTGGAGGGGCAGCGGCCGCTGCTGGCGGACCTGGAGGCGGCGGGCGCGGCGCTGGCGGCGCTGCTGGCGGCGGCGGGCGCGCGCCACGACGCGCACCACGTGCAGGCGCAGCTGGCCGCCGTGGCGCGCCAGTACGACCTGCTGCAGAGGAAACTCGATACCATCAAGGCCGAGATCGAAGGGGCTATTAAGTGAGCGCCATTTCTCTTTTTATTTTTTGCTCCTTTTTTTGGGTTTCGTTTTTTATTTCGTTAGGTGCTAGTTTTTATGTCTTTTAAAATGTTTTTACTCTGTTAAAATTCTATTGAAATATGAAAGTTGCATATGTCATCCCGTTCCTAAATTATACAACATTTAAAATTAGGTTGCACGAAACTTTAATGTTTTAACAACATTAAAGCAAAAAACAAAAGAATTCAAACGACGGTAAGAAAATATAAAAGAATTATTTGGTTTGGTCTTATATGCAATTTTTATATAACGAAAGTTCAGAAAGATCAAAAAAATTCTTAAAATGTCGGCCAAAGTTTGAACCATATCTTGTAGTTTATTGTATGTGATACTACCTGTCGACGAAACGTGTCGGCCAGGTGGTGAGATGATATACTGACATGTCGGCCAGACTATAAAATTTATGGCTAGGAGAAAAATGACTCGACTCTTATTTATCGTAGATAAATTACAAATAACAGCTAGTACATTTGTATAAACTTACTTTCTTCTCTTAGGGACGGACGTAACCTTGAAGAGACCGTATCCCGTACTCTAGGATGGCTACAATCTGAGTTGTCGTCCTTACCGGGACGATTGCAAGTGTCAGCTGATAAAAACAAGTTACAGCAACAGGTGGCGAAACACGAACCACTGTACCGCGACCTCACACAGAGAGAACATGAAATTATTATGTTGTTGGATAAAGGTATGTATCTTTTTAATAAACAAAATTGATTTTTTTTATGTATATCGTTATATTGCATATAGGTTATGTCCGATATACATTTTATATAAATTACCATGGTATCATATTTTATTAATCGATTTCTGTAAGAAAAGGAGGTTATAAATTTGATTGTTATTTTTTTATTTTGAAAAAAAAACGCTTTAGAAGTGAACATTTCTAATATTCTAATGCATCTTGATTTCAATATTTAGTTAAAAAGCAAATGGAACAGAGTAATCTGTCTCGTGTGACATTCTATGAACTTCATAAATAAAAAAAAACGTAATATATATTTTTTCTTTTGTTCAGGCCGTGAAATGGAAAAGAAACCAGCGTTCCAAGGTCTCCGTAAGGACTTGGACAGGATTCAAACGCAATGGGACAAACTGAAGCGGGAAACCGTCGATAGATACACACGTTTGCAAACTACTATGGTAAGAATTTATTTGTTTTTATTGAATATTGTGTTTGTTTTTTTTAATACGATTTTTTTATAAACAAATTAAAGGATTTTATTATGTTACTTAAAAAATAGAGTTATTTATTTATTCACACATATCAAATGTTTTTCTTTCATTTTGTATTTCTTTAAACAGGAACATTGCCGTAAATACACGAAAGCTCAAGAGTCCTTCGTGCCATGGCTGTCGGATGCTGAGGACAGATTGAATAAACTGCCTCCCGTTGTGTTCACCAAGAAAGATGTAGAAAAACAGCTGAGGGAACTACAGCAGATTAGAAATGATGTTTGGAAGAGGTGAGGTTTTATTGTATAAAATTATTATTAAAACCTATGTTTATTATCTGTGGCTACGCACTCGTAGTCAAATAGAAATAGCTTAGAGTCCTGTATGACCCATGACACATTCGTAGTGCTTAGGTAATTCTGACTGCACGTCCAGTGGGTAGCATCGAAACGATTAAAATAATGGATTCAATTCCACTTTAGAGGGAACCTAGTATTAAGATACTCCGTTCCCATTAAGACACTTCCGTTCCCCTTTTTCTGCCGAATTCTCGAGGTAATACGCAGTACCTCGAGAGTTGAGTGCCGCAGCTTAAGGCCGCGCTTTGCCTCGTTACAAGAACGAGGAAATTTTAAATATTTATATATGCATATGTATATGATATTAAAAACAAATGTAAATATTATAAAGGCTTCTTAATTTTTCATAGATCTGGTGAATATGAAAACAACCGCACTCTTGGAGAGACCTTCATCTCAGCTTGCGACGTAGACCAAGAGATCGTGAGGAAACAGCTCGACGTCATGAAGGACAGATGGGATAGAATTAACAATGGTTTGTATATATTTAATAAGTTAAAATATATGATGGATACTTTATCGTCAAAAAAGAGAAATAAAAATGTTTTTATAAATTTTACCGCTTCACTATTAAGCCTTTTTATTTATTTTTTTGTACAATACTATTTGTATTAAATATAATATGTATAATATAAGAGTTAGCCTCCCATATCTTCCATCTCTTTCTCATACAGGCATACATAGTATAGTCCTCCTCTCTCACACATATTGTCTATGAGAAACAGACTTCTCTAATTAAACTTTAACTTTACCATATTTCATACTTCTCCACCCACACAATCATATTTTTTCAGTTCTACGTATTATTATGATATAACACTTTTAACATCCGATGTAATGTTTAACAGAGGTGCTGCAACAAGTGGAGTACCTAGAGTCCACGTCTCGCAAGCTGGGCGAGTTCCTAGACAAAGTGCGTGCGGTGGAGGCTCCCCTGTCGCGCTGCGAGGAGCGCTTGGAGGCAGCGCTGGGGGCGCCGCCCGCCGCCGCGCGCGACGCCGTCGCGAGGCTGCTGGACCACGTGCACGGGCTTAGGGCTCCCTTACAGGTGAAAGATGATTTCGTTTTTATTGTTTTTAGCTTTATGATTTGTAAGGTAAGCAGAGATATTATAGTGTTGGAATATACAGAATATTTAACAGAGTGTTTTCATCCGAATTCAAGATGTTGAGTTCTTAAGTAGAATTCAGTGTTGCTTGTCTAAGTACAGCATTGAATTCCACTACTGATAATAAAAGACCTTTTATCAAAGGTGAAATAAGAAAATATTTACATTATAAACCCATAGTGTGAGGATTGAGCTTGCAACCGCCACGTTTGCCGGAATGAACTATTTTTATCACTTACACTGGTAACTAGTCATATAAGGTACTAGACAAACTAGGTACTAGACAAACTTACTTACCCAAAACAATCTTTCAGAGCGTCAATATATCAGCAGACGACATCATAGCTCTTGCAACGGAATTCGGTGGTCCAGAAGCCGGTGCCAGAGCTCGACCCGTCCTAGATGAGACCGTCAAGACACTCGCTGAACGTCTCCAAGATCTGGAGGCGAAGACCGAAGATGCTAGAGAGAGGCTGGCTGGTGCGGCCGCTGCTTATTCGCAGTTCCAGGTTATTATTATTTATCATATGCATTACGGCGGTTGTGGGATCGAGTGAGTACTCGGGGGAATTAACAATTTTATTTTCTCACTCTGATAACAAGATATAGCGCATAAATTGGACGCTGCATTCTCGAAAATTGTCGAATGCCTCTTTCTTCTATTCTCTTGACATTTTTACTTGGAGTTAATGAAATCAATGATAATATGATAGAAATATATACGAAATTCCTCTACCACTATCATTTTTTGTATATATTTACACAATGTATGACAAAATATGGGTCTTGAATAAAGGATTTATCCGATATTATAAGTAATATTTTCTTAATTTAGGAAAAAATAAAGACCGTATCCCACGATTTATCCGATCTGGACAAGGAATTAGACAACATGAAGGCACCAGGTCGTGAAATTAAAACGGTGAAGGCACAATTGGACGACGTTGCCAGATTCTATAAGAAAATTGAGAATTTAGAAGACATGGTGATAGATTCTGCGAGAACGGCGGAGAATTTGGCTGATGGTGGACACGGAGAGTCTGATAAGGCAAGGGATCAGGTAAGGCTTATAAATATGTTTTTTTTGTAGTAAAAATGTAAATATTATACTATAATTGTCTTTTTCAAAACTTAATCTGCCATTATAAAAATCAATAAAATAACTGACTGATCTTTCATAATTATATTTTTAGTATATTTCTAAATATTTAATTAAATCACAGGTGGAAAACATTCGCAAGCAACTCGCCAAATTGGATGAACGCGCACGCGCCAAGGAACAAGATTTGGACGATACATTGAGCAAATTGGAGGCCTTCTATAAAGCTTACGATTCAGTAATGGATGATGTTGATGAGGTAATTTAGGCTTGTTTAACTTAATTTTTTGTTGTTTCTTTATTTATTTTTAGCATATTAAAATTTATTAAGTAGTTTGATTTGAGTATGAAGAAATTTGATTTGTGTGTGATTTGGCTAATTAGCTAATTTATCATTTGCTAAAATTATATCTTATTTTTCTTCCAAATAGGCATCAGAACAAGTACGAAGTCTAAAACCGGTTTCCTCAGAAGTTGAACAAATTCGTACTCAACAAAAAGACTTTGCGGACTTAAAGAAGCGTACGCTAGAGCCGTTAGGGCAAAATGTATCGCATTGCAATAAAATAGGGCAAGGACTAGTGAGATCAGCCCTACAGGGAGTGTCTACACAACAGCTGGAGAAGGATCTGGAGAAGATGAATGATAAGTGGAACGCTATAAAGGACAAGGTAATTAATATATAATATAGTTTCTTATAATATATTTGAACTTTTTACAAATATTGAATTGTTATATTTTTAATAATACTCTAATAAACCAATGTAAGACTATGGAACCGAATTTCATATTCCTTTTACTAAATAGAGAAAATTAAATTAAAAAAACACGTCACAAAATCACACATTCAACCGTGACATTTTTAGGTTTGATCTTAGGTTATGGAGGAATTTATTACCTCCTTCTGGTAACAAGACAAAGCGGGGACTTAAGTCCGTCGCCCAACTCGATATATCTCGAAGATCAGACACGGGAATGGAATGTAACACTGAGTTACCTTTACCCTGCTATTTTTGAGATACAACGTGAAGCTGCAAAAATAATTTCATTTAGATTCTAATGTATTTTTTTCCACCTAGATGAATGAAAGAGAGCGTCGCCTCGACGTTGGTCTCCTCCAGTCCGGCAAATTTGCAGAAGCACTCGCCGGCTTAGAGAAGTGGTTGACCGACACTGAGGACATGGTCAACAACCAGAAACCACCGTCCGCCGATTATAAAGTGGTTAAAGCTCAATTGCAGGAGCAGAAGGTAGGTTTCTACTAGCGTAGTCACATTAACTCGTTAAATTAATAAACTAAATTTAGTGAGGTTCCAAAGGCCAAATTAAAAATAAACTAATAAATTCAACCAAAAATTGCTTACTGTTTACAATGATAACATATTTTTCTTGTAAATAAAATTATTTGTTTTTATTTTCCTTTTTGATTTCTTAAGTGAATAAAAAGATGAATTGTGGTACTAAATTCCCAATTATCTCTTAACAGTTCCTCAGAAAAATGCTAATGGACAGGCAAAATTCCATGTCATCTCTGTTCGCCATGGGCAACGAAGTAGCCGCCGGATGTGACGTCACGGAACGTAAAGCTATAGAGAAACAATTAAAGACACTAATGCTGAGATTCGATCAGCTAACTGGTAGTGCTCAACAGCGGATGCTAGATCTGGAACAGGCCATGAAGGTAGTTATTGTTCACTATATTTTTCTTTTTCAAATGGGAAACGGAAATGAACTCTCTAACCTTGCTATATGCAGGATACATCGCGAAGCTAAAAAATTTTTTTTGGGTAGACTGGGTAAAAGTGCTTAGTAGTAGTTCCACCCAACAAAAGTATTAACATTTTGCTAAGTGGAATTGTAACTTATATTTCTTGTTTAACAAGACACTATAAATATAATTAAAAAAGAAAACAAAAACAAATATAACCAAATAACAATCCTTCCGTAACATCTTTATAGGTGGCTAAACAATTCCAAGAGCAACTTCAACCGCTCGTCGAATGGCTCGACGTCACTGAGCGTAAAGTGAAGGCTTTAGAACTGGTGCCCACCGATGAGGAGAAAATACAGCAGAAGATTAGAGAGCATAAGGTTAGTTTGCTTTTAGTATTGTTGAATTCAAAGGAAAAAAAAATCACGGTTTGAGTGTCTAAATAATAGATTTCCTAGCATGTCCGGTCATATGTGATATACTACCTAGTTAAAAAAAGAAAAATTCAATTAACAAATGTATTTTCAGAACCTCCACGACGATATTCTATCAAAACAACCACCATTCAAGCAATTAACAGAAACAGCTTCCCAATTGATGGGGCTTGTGGGTGATGATGAAGCTACGACTTTGGCAGATAGATTACAGGCCGCTACGGATAGGTAGGTTTTATTATCTTTTTTATTTTTTCTAAATTATTAGCTTTATCTGATTTATTTTTCTTTTTCTTTTAAATACCACAACCCAACTAGACGAATTCGAATTTTAAAAAACTAAAGCTAAAGTTCAATTTAAAACATTCATAAAAAATATAAATGAACTTGATAGTCATAAAAAATATAAATGAATTTAAAAAAATATGTAGTAATCTAATACGTTTCCACCAGATACCAAGCGCTAGTCGACCACAGTCTCAACATAGGCGACCTATTGGACAACTCACGCAAGGGTCTCCGCCATCTTGTCCTCACGTACCAAGACCTATCCGCATGGATGGACACAATGGAACAGTATTTGGCGAAGAGAAAGATATTGCCTGTGCATATGGAGAAGTTACTGAGGCAGATGGATGAATTGGCGGTATGTATTATGTTTAAGTGAATGTAATAATAGTGGAATATATTAAAACTGCTTGAAACAATGTTATTTTTTTATGTTATATTAATTTAAATATTAAATTGTAAATGAAAATATTGGATTTTTAATTTGGAAGTCAATCAATCAGATACAGTAAATCAGATGAATTATATTAAAATACTAATATAATAATTTCGCAATTCATAACCATTAATTCATATATAATACAGGAGAAAACCGAAGAAATAGCATCAAAACAAGAACCAGTGGACAGCACAGTGGAATCAGGTCTGGAACTAATGAAGCATATTTCAGGAGACGAGGCATTACAGCTCAAAGATAAATTAGATGCACTACAAAGAAGATATAATGAATTAACGTCGAAGGGAGCTGAGTTACTGCGTATTGCTTCGGAGACGTTACCTCTGGTGCAGCAGTTGTATGGAAGTCATGCGAAGTGAGTACGAAATTAATTAAAAAATATATTTATATATATTATAGACAAATTATACAAAATTCTTACATAGATTTTAGTCTAGGTGTTATTCTGATGTATGAACTATGAAAGGGAGGGGGCGGGGGGTTGGTTGGGGCGTAAAATTAATAATTATAAATTAAGCAATCATGGCATTGACTTTTCTAACTAAATAACGCGAGTTCTGGCAAGAACGCGATGGGTTAAGTAAAAAAACCATACTTTTTTCTTTTAACTCTCTTATTAATTTAATTATTTTATAACAGATTATCTGATTGGATGTCAAGCGCAGAAACATGCCTACAGTCCGTAGAACCGCGTGAAGAAGACATATTGAGATTGGAGGCAGAACTACAGGAATTTAGACCTCTATTAGATAACATCAACCTTGTTGGACCTCAGTTATGTCAGGTGAATGTAAAACATATATAATATTTTGAGGCTCTTCTCTCTGTACTACTCCCTTTCTCTGTACGACATACAGAGGGATAACGTCTCACTGTAAGAGATGGGAAAATTTTACTATTTTACATACTGAGACACAAATTTAAATTGAAGTAAAAATAAGATTAAAAGTAATAAAAAAATAAAAAATATTATAAAATTTAAATAAAATAATATTATATTAAAAATTATATTATATAACACCTCAGAAAATGCTATGAGATGTAATACACTCATCCTAATAATATGATGTCTTATTTTTTTGCTCTGATGAGTGTTGAATTCCGCCGCTCGCAATGTTTTAAAAATTAAGGAAAATCGGGAAACGTAGTGTTTTAACAATCACTTTTTTCCTACCAGATTTCACCTGGAGAAGGCGCCACCCACGTGGAGGGTGTAGTCACCCGAGACAATAGACGTTTTGATGCCATCGCGGAACAGATACAGAGGAAAGCGGAGCGATTGCTGTTGAGTAAGAAGGTAATATGGGTATTAGTATTTTTTTTTAAGATTTCGTTAAAGAACACTCAACCTATATGGCTCGGTTTTGTATCTCAAATGTTATTTAATTTTATATTAATGGTAATTTGTCCCCAAAAATTGTATTCTTAGAGGTAAGGACAAAGTTTCAAGTCAGAGTGACTGTCCCTCAGATCACCCCTCAGGGTCACGTGTTTAGTAAAACTACGGACTGCCGTTGTGTTTACCTATAGCTAACACAAAGTATGTGTGTCAACAGCGCTCGCTGGAAGTGGTGGGCGACATGGAGGAGCTGACGGAGTGGCTGCGCGGCGCGTACGCGGCGCTGCAGGGGGCGGAGCGCCCGGCCGCCGCCGCGCCCGCCCTGCGCGCGCAGCTCGCCGCGCACCGCCCCCTCGCCGACGACGTGGCCGCGCAGCGCGCGCGCGCCCGCGACCTGCTCGCGCAGGCCAAGAAGGTATATGCCAATACCGTGGTTGTGATGTTTGAACCCTATAAGATAAATGTCTGTATTCAAGCTATTTTCATTTCAACATTTTTCTACATACAAAATACAAAACGCAGTCTTAGACTCTGCAAGTTAATATAGAAAGGCTCTAATTAGGCAAATACTCCATTGTTCAATTTTAATTTGGTATATAAGTATCAGTCATAGAAATTTTTTTTGCTATACGAGTATTAACATAAACCGTGGCATAACTTCAAAAATAACTTTTTTTTCACCAGGTTCTTCGCGAATGTCAGTCCACCGATGAAGCAGCTATAATAAGAGAAAGGAGTGAAGAACTTAAGGAGATGATGGAGGAAGTGGGAGCTCTTAGTGCAGCAAGATTGGCGGCGTTAGAACAAGCATTGCCACTCGCTGAACACTTTGCTGATACTCATAATGGGTTAATATATATTTTATAAATGATATTACTAATAAATTTATAATCTCTATTGAATTTTACAATGGGCCTTTTAGTGGCGGTTTTTTATAATAAATTAAAGTTATTTTGGGTTGTCTTTTTACTATCTAAACTAAATATTTAGTTTTAAAACTGTTAAAACATATTTTAGTCAGACATTAAAACAATATTTAGTCTAAAAAAACTACATAAAACATTATAATATAACAATTTATTTCCACAGTCTATGTGCCTGGATGGACGAAATGGAGAAACAGGTAGGCGCGTTAGCGCTGCCCGCCCTCAGGCCCGATCATATCGCACAACAACAAGATAAAACTGAGGTATTTTATGTAGATATGTATATTTTATTTTTAAATAATTATGAAATTTTGGGCAATAATTTCGTAATAATGAATTGGTTTAATAATAAAATAAAGATGTTATACAATTTTTACTAAAACGTATCGATGCATATAATAAAAATGATACTTATCACTAGATATATAAAAAATACCTTACATTGGGACATATATCAATGTAAGAAAACCCAAAGAAAATGTGTTAAAATGTTCGTTTGTTTATCTGTGCGTTTATACGCGCTAACATCAGAAACGGCTTAAATTTGTAAACTTCCATTAATATTTGGGGTTGATGTATATTAAATGGTTCATAAATAAAAAAAAACAATTAAGCGGACAAAGTCGTGGGTGGGTCCCTAGTTTTCTGTATAATTAAACAACTAAACTATTTTTACAGATGCTACAACAATCAATAGCTGGTCACAAACCGCTAGTCGACAAACTAATCAAAACGGGTGAAGCCCTCTCAAAACTCTGCGGTGACGAGGACGCCTTGAAGTTACAAGATACAGTGGAAAATGACTGCGATAGATATAATGCTCTTAAGGCTGAGTTGAGGCAGAGACAGCAGGAATTGGAACAGGTTCGATTTTTGTAGATTTTAGTGTAAAAAAATATAATTATAATATGAAATGAATTGTATGTTCCAAAGTAAATATTACAGATAAAAAACAAACTTGGAGATATAAAAAATATAGTTACTTTGTGATATTATCTTTAAGACGTGAAAGATCAAAATAACTAACAAACGCTTCTAAAAGAAAATTAGACATTATGTTTCTAAAAAAAATCTGCTTTCAGATTTTAAGAATCAGTTATTCTATTTTAGTAAACAGCTGATGTAAAAATAAGACGTGTTATATAAAAATAATGAATAAAAATTTATTACAATTATTCAACAAAAATTTTAAAAAATCAATATGAAATAAAAATAATTTCTACGACCCACTAATAAGGCTCAAATTCCAGGCGCTACAAGAATCGTCAGTGTTCGCGGAAAGACTAGAGGGTATGGTCCGAGCGCTCTCAGGAGCAGCAGATCAGTTGCAACGGGCTGAACCTGTGTCTGCCCACCCGCATAAGATACAGTGAGTTATTAGTTTTTTTTTAATATTAGACTAGCTTTTACCACCGAATTAGCTCGCGTGGTCAAATGGAAATAACTAAGAGTTGTATTCATATACAACTCTTAGTTACACATGACTCATTGTATTTTTCAGTAAATTCGACCGATTGTATATAGTAACATCGAAACGATTAATGTGTATATCATATAACCTATACTCGATAAATGGACTATCCAAAAGAAAAATAGTTGTCCAATTGGAACCAGTAGTTTCTGAGATAAACGCGTTCTACTAAATAAATAATTATAAAGTATATTTTGTATAGTA
>DWMY01002140.1:0-12445 GCA_018249775.1 Heliconius hecalesia formosus
AGTGCAAAGTTTTTATAAGCTAGGCTAAAAGTGCAAAACAGTAACTTTGGATTTCAAATTGTAAACCACAAGTGGTCCTTCGAGCCCGATAACAGCGGGTCAAGTGTCTCGAGGCTGTACAATCGCGGCGCGATAAAACAAGAAATGCTTTATTTACTATGAAATATAGATTTTTAAGTAAGAAAAATAAAATTTTATTGAAAATTTATAGATATTTGCTTAATTGTTATCTATTTCTGTATATATTAAACTTTTGCGTTACTCTGTAACTGACAGACAATGCACAAACGAAACTATTGAACTTAATAAGTCGAATTTTGGAGTGTAGGTTTTGGAGGTTAGGGAGTGCAAGGTAACAACGAAAAGAGATAAAGTAAGAGAAAAATTCTCAAAATTACATATATTAGAAGCCACAAACACGTACTCTTGTGCCCCTGCGCCACGACTGGCCTCAATATTCTTAAGACGATTCTAAGAAATTTGTCATAATAATTTAGTCTCTCTAGGTTAGATACATAAAGCTTGTGATTGATTAAATATTGATTAATACTAGAAGTAACTTTCGTAAATTCACTTTCAAGAACATCTCAGAAGTCTTTGTTTGGAAAGCTTAGCTTAGGTTGTGAGATAACGTTTCTTAATACTTAGTGGCTAGCTTGTTATTTCAGATGTGTAAAGATTAAGGGAAGTTGCTTAGATGGATTAACTGTGGATTACGGGTTCAAATACTGTATGGAAAATTTATCTTCAAAAAATATATAATATTTAATTTGTGACAATTATAATTATGGAGAAACCTGTGGTTGCCGCACATAGTAGGATAGGCAAAGAAAAATGGGAACCTAGTGTTAAGACTCCGTTTAAATAAAGACACTTCCGCTCCCCAGTTTATGCCGAATACTAGAGGCATTGCGTGTTGAATGGTGGAACTCAACGCCGCGCCTGGTTTCCAGGGCAAGGAAATGAAATTATTAACTAAGTATTTTAATAATTATTTCATATTCATATATAAAAATGCTTAAATTAGAAAATGTAATTTCTTGTTTTTGTAACATTAAACATCTATTTCCAATTACGTGTAGTTTAAAATTTAGAGTGCTGTTTAGAGCAATGAACATAACATGAAATATTTACTATTCTAAACTAGTTATTTTAACTAGAGTACAGACGTTCTTATAACTATTATATATTTCGTGATCTTTCCACGGATTTTTTATGCAAAATATAAGAGATTTTTGCCAAAAAGGATACAGTGTTTAATAAATACTGAAATTAACAGAAAGTGATTGCGTAAGTAATTAATTAGAAACATTCACAAGAAATTAAACAAAATTTGTTTTGATATGTCAAAATATTTATATTATTTTACATCGCTTAAAAGTCAAAGCGAAGATAAGCAATTGAACTTGTTCTTAGTATAATTAACAGTATTAATCTACTGCCACGCACAACTTTCGGATACCTTGGTTACTTGGAAGCTCATTTTTTGCTGTGTGATCTCGGCCTAGAATAGGATCATCCTGGTACTGGTGGTGTCGTAAGAGGCGACTAAAGTACGTATGGTAGAGTCACGTCGCCAGCAATGGCAACACGTATGGGCAGACTCGACCGGATCATTACCACCCCCGGCATTTAAAACCGGCGTGAAGTAGTAGCTTTATGCCACTGTGTTTCGCATCAGGTAATGCCGGGCTCCGGTGCCCAACCCACCTTATAGGCAGGCAACGCACCTGTAGCTTCTCTGGTGTTGCACGGGGTCGTGGGCGGCGGTGATCACTTACCATCAGGTTACCCGAACGCTCGTTTGCCTTGTCTTTTCCATAAAAAAAAAAACTAACGTGTATGACTGTGATCGCGATCGTTGAGGGTTCAATTCCAACTCGGAGGAATAAATTATTTATTAATTCTCTGGCAACAAGACAAAGCGCGGCGTTGATTTCCGCCACTCAACACTTATCTTAACAATAGATTCCCTCAACTTAACTACTAACCCAAAAAACTACTGAATAACTAGCTGGTTAACCACCTCAATGATTCAAATAGTTAAATCTAAACTATGTCTAGAATCTAGATTTCAGAATCTATTTCTAGATATCAAAGGGAAACGTAACTGTAGAGTTAGCAAATTGTGACTCTTGACCCGAGCCGGTAACGAGTGGCGTGAGAGGCGACCATTACCGAAAGTTAGTTGACATAAATATAAATACAATGTGTTCTGAATATAATGACATGATAATAATTTATTCTTGTAATAGAGGCCAGTCGTGGCGCAGGGGCCGTGTGACTGTAAACGCAACTGGGTTGGTTGTGGGTTATGGGTTCGATCCTCACTCGAGAAAATGAAACATTTATTTTTATATCAAGCTCAGTACGCAATGCCTCTAGAATTCGGCGGAAAATAGGGAACAGAGTGTCTTGACACTAGGGTCCCTCTGCCTATCCTGTTGTGTGTGGGATACAGCGTGTGTGGGATGAGCCTATTATATCGGGTCTTGTTGCTGTTGTTGTTGTTTGTTTATGGCGTTCCGAATAATATTATTAAAAAATATGCAGTTAGAACGTAGCAGTGACTGTAAACACTTTATAAATCGATTCCTACTCTTAGAAGTTTACCTACATATTGGCCTTAGGTAGGTACCTACTTAATATTTCTAATAAAGACTATTATGAAAAGCTTTTAAAACATAAAAAGCCGAATAAGAAGCACTAATGTAAAAAAAAGGAAACCCACACAGCAAAAAAAACTAATATATTTAAATCTCGTTCAATAAAACAAATACTCGACAAAAAAACAAAATTTGAATAATTCAAAGTTGTATGTCCTTACATCAGCTTTGGTTAGAATAATCCTATTTTATATACAAAAGTTTTTAATCGTGTGTATTTTTTACATTTTGATGTAAGTATTTCGAAGTCGCATCAGGTTGCATATTTTATTTATAATTTTCTTACTGTTGTATTTACATATTAAGTCCCTTTGTCTTGTTGCTATATAGGCGGGTAGGCACGATGAACCTAAGGTTAAAACAATCCGTTCCTTGTTTTCTGTTCGATTTTCGAGGTATTACGTATTTAGACGCGGATCTAAACGCCGTTCTCTATACCAGGGCGGGGAAATGAAAATAATCCAACCCTCAAGTGGGGATTCCATCCAAAACCTCCCCTTTTACAGTCATATTTACTGGTTATTTATATAATAATCCCGAATCGTTCATAAAATAAGTGGCCAACTCGTAGTATTAACTACTGTTCGATCCCCACTCGAGGAGACGAAATATTAACTTAAATTTATATTTCCATTTCTTCGCTCTGGTGTCGAGGTTAAGCGCGGCGTTGAGTTCTGCCACTCAGCACGCAATGCCTCCAGAATTCGGCAGAAAGTGGGGAACGGAGTGTCTTAACGCTAGGTTCCCTCTGCCTACCCTGCTGAGTGCGGGATACAGCGTGAAGCTAAAAAAAACAATTATATTTTTATTTTTTCGCTCTGGTGTCGTGACAAAGCGCGGCGTGTAGTTCCGCCCCTCAACACGCAATGCCTACAGAACTCGGCGGAAAGTGGGGAACGGTGTGTCTTAACACTAGGTTCCCGCTTCCTACCCGTCTGTGTGCGGCATACAGCTAAAAAGATGACTAAATATTTTTTCATCTTAGCGCATGCATCCAGCATGTTGCAGGGTAGGTGCAGAGAGTCTAATATTAAGCCTTTCCGTTCTCTCCTCCTTTCCTCCGAATTCCGGAGGTATTGCGGGTTAAGTAGCAAAACTCAACGCTGCACTTTGCCTCGACACTAGAGCGAATAAATTAAACTATCTTAAGATTAGTAATAACATATTTTAGAGTTCATACCGAATATTGTTGGTTGTGAAATATTATTATATTAAATTTATATTACGCGTATAAACCCTTGTACATGTAAATTTTGAGTTTGTCTTCGATGCTTACATTTTAAACCAGCTTGTACATTATTATATTAATAATTATTTAAGTAAGGTATGCTTACTATATAAGGTGAATATATATTGATGCTATCGTGGCGCAGGCCTAGCCTCTAGCTGTTCACGCGACGGTTGCGAACTCGATTCCAGCTTGGAAAATTTGACTTCCCTACTATTATTTATTTTGTGTTCGGCGTTTTGTTCCACCATTTAACACGTAATTGGGAGGTACTTACAGGAACACCATTTCATACATAGATTTTTTTCCTACCTCTCATAAATTATAACAAAAAAAAAACTAAATTTAACTTAAATTTCATAAAAATAGACAAAAATGTTTCTCCTTCACACAAATTCATTATAGAATCTTATTTGTTTCCTCACCGACGTCGGTTCTTCTTAATAAGTATATTTTGTAGAGCTCGCGTCGAGATATTACCTTGCGATAATTCTGTTACTATACGAAGCGTGGCGTGTACCTCCACTCGCAATGTATTTAAACTCGTGTGTTTATTTTTGGTATGGTAAAATGTTCACCTGAGAAAATTTACTATTTGCTATGAATTTGCTTGACAGTTTTGTATAATGTAAATATGATTATTTTATTAATATCATATGTTGTGGCTCTGTCTGGTAATATTACACACAGCTTTAGATTTATCCACTCAACACGCAATGTTTGAGGCCGTCGTGGCGCAGGAGCACAATCGTGCGACTGTAAACACGACAGTTGTGAGTTCGAAATGCACTTTGGAGAATGCAATATTTAAAATTTTCATTACTTCACTCTTGTAACAAATAACGAGGTAATACCACGTCGTTGAGACGCCACTCAACACGCAATGCCTCAAAAATTTGTCGGAAAGTGGGGAACGGAAGTGTCTGAATTAGAAACGGGCTGTCTTAGTTGAGGGAACCTAGTAACCTAGTGAGTAAGACTTAGCAATAGGTTTCCAGGTATCCTCTGCCCGCTCTACTATGTGTAGGATAGAGCATGTGGGATCAACCGTGAAGCTGAAGAAAAGGAAGACTAATCTACTGCTTTATAAATATATTCAGTGTCTTTGTTACATAATTTAGTTAAGTTGTCTAAGTTATCACTATACTATTATATATGCGGATAATTCGTGAAGCTTTTTATTAAGTACTATCGACTTGCTCGCGGCTTCGCCCGCTTAAACTTGTGAATTATTTGGTTAATAAGTATACGTTGTTTAAACCGACGTGGTTCGATTTAATATTTAAATAACAAAGAACGTGAACGTGTGAGTGACGTAGAATACATTGAGTAACATTACTCTAACAAATGACATTAATGTATTAATTTTTTTTATATTCGAACCAATGCTTTTGCTTTTCGCTTAATATGGCAAGGGAACGTACAGTTTATTTACAAATGTTGTATAATTTGACTACATTCTAAAATTAACTTTAAGCGGACGAAACCACGTTTCGCAAGTTATATATTAAAAATAAATATATTATATTCAGAGGCACAATGTGACTGTAAACGCGACAGGTTGTTTGTTCGATTCCATTTCGAAGAAAAAAAATTTTTATGTTTTCGTTCTGATATCGTGGCAAAGCAAGGCGTTGAGTTCTGCCACTCAACACGCAAATAATCCAGAATACGGCGGAAATTGGGGAACGGAGTGCATTAACACTAGGTTCCATTCCGTTCCGCTGTGGGTAGGATACAGAGTGAATTGTATAGTATATTTAAATTAAAACATAAAACTCATTTATAATATGTATTTATTAGCAGCTGATATGTAAAGCATATATACAAGTAAATAAATTCATTATTTATACATTCCACTTCATAAAATCCCGACATTATATGATTGTATCTGATTCACATTTTGATTCATGATCACGATTCATCACAAAACATCTCTATATTTCGTAATGAATCATGATCATAAATATATGATGAATCGTGATAAACCACGACTGAATCCGATTCATTTATTCATTCGAACTCCATCTTAATTCTTTTCGGGGATATATCATCGAATATTTTTTTTCTTTTTAAACTTCTATTATCTTTAGTGCTATCTAAGCTACTTAGACGTCCACTGCATTCTGAATCGCTAGATAACGATGTAGCATTTTTTATTATTAACAAATCTTTTTCAATGTCGGTCAGTTCCCGAGGTTTGTACGGTCGGCCGATACGATTTTTTGGCTTTTGACTTGTTGACGGTGAATCTTCTATTTTTGGCCTTTTTTTGTACACACGTTTTTGTAGTTTGTTTTTCTTTGGTTGATCATCCTGAAAAAATGATTTTGAGAGTTATTATTTTTTATCAAATAAATAAATAAATTGAGGCTAGTCGTGGCGCAGGGGTACAAAGTGAGACTGTGAAGAGTGACTGGTTATGGGTTCGATCCCCACTTAATATTTATTTAAATTTACATTATCACTTGTTCGCTCTGGTGTTGAGAATGCGGTCGAAAGTGGGGAACGGTTTCCTCGTTTCAGTTTAACATATATAACTCTTTTTGAACGACAAATATTTCAAACGATTTTTAGTAAAACAATGCTTTAATATTTATACACCAAAATACTAAATTCATTCAATAACAAAATTGTTGTAAATATGAGACTTGGGCGTAATAGGCAGCTATAATGCTAGGTGCGGGTTACTGAGTGAAGCAAAAAATAAGTAAAATCAATCACCTGTTTCGGCTTTGCCCCTATATATCCGGAACAGCGTTTAGCGCCGCACATACACTGTTTCTTCTCAATACCAGCAGACTCCAAATTATAATTGAATGTTAGCTCACTGTTCTGTAAAAAGAAATAAAAATTAATTATATGTAAATATACTTATTAAGTAAAAAAATATGTATCTAAATGTGTATTAAATGTTTTTAAATGCTTTTTTTATTTTAAATGTGAAAAAAACATTTATAAATTAGAAAGACCCTCATGTGTAACAATGGCCAGATTGTAGGTGATTATTCCCATTCAAATGAATGAAAATTTTATATAAAAATTGATTACTTCCTCGCTTTAAAAACGAGGTAAAGCGCGGCCGCAAAAGGTGGGAAACGATTGGAAGGTGTTTTAATAAGGGACGGAGTAACTGAACAGTAGGTTGCCAGGTTCACCTGCTATGTGCAGGATAAAAAGTGTAAAGCCAAAAATAACCAATAAATATGAATAAAAAACTAAATTCAACTTACAGCAGGTATATCATATAAAGCAAACAGACCAACACGTATGTCTCCCAACACAGTCCACTTTTGCGTTTCGCAATTCGGTTCACATGAATGATTCATAAATCTAAAAAGAAAAAAATTAAACTCTTGTATTATAAACATATAACATATGGAGTGTTTTTGTCATCACCACTTAACATGAAACCACAGTTTTAACTTCTCTATAAAAACGTATTAGGTTTTTATTCAATTAAAACAAAAAAGAGATTTTTCCAAAAATGAAGAACCGATTTTTTTTTAAATTAATTAATAAAATTATCTTTGTAAAATAAAACGCCATTTTTCAAGAATAACGCACACAGACACAAACCTATCAAAGCGATAAAGCATTCACGAAATCGAGTCGCAGGTAATGGCGGCGATATTGAATTGCGTAAAATAGATCGAGAGCTATCCCTTTCTCATTCTAGTATGTTTTTAGTGAATGAAAATTGGCAGACCGGCAATGCTTAGTGTAGTGTATATTTGTAGGAGTGGGTATTTACGTTATTGGTATCTATGCACATGTAACTGCGTCACACGAAATACAGTATGGATAAACATCATGAAATGCAAATTAAACTCTACGTCTAAACTGTTGAGATTATCTTGATTAATTTCTTTAGGTATGGCTTTGAAATATTTTACCCTATATGATGTTCCCGTAAAAGGAACGCCGACGCTTCCGCCCTGTATATACAAGTTGTTTGTTATATTCGCCTTCGCTGTCGCGACGGCTGCGGGTTCGATTGGTTGGGAATGAATGATTTGATATTTTCATTTCCTCGCTCTGGCAACAAGCCAAGAAAAGCCTCAGCGTTGCGATACGCCACTCAACGCGCAATGTCGACGTAAACAAAGTCTTAACACTGTCTACCTATATTATGCGGGATACAGCTTGATGCTAAAAATACTAACCTAGCAAAATTCCCTTTAGGCCCCGCATCGATCACCCTCTCTTTGTCCAATGTGAGAAAATAGAAGTTCTCATCTCTCACTTCGTGTTTCCTTCTCATACGACGCTGGAATTCTTCTTCATCTATTAATTCGCCTACGTATTCTATCACAAATTGGCCTGAAATAAAAAAAGTTATTTTTATAATAAATATAATTAATTGTATATATACAATCCTACTAATATTATAAATTTAAAAGTTTATTAGATGTTCGTTCCCCTTTTACACGAAAACTACTGAACAGATTAGCATCAGAACATATATGCGACAATTTATATACATAAACATATAGGCGACAATTTATGTAAAATTGAAAAATATTTGGTACACCCAAATCTTTTATTACATATTATACAAAAATATATACATCATTATTGAGAAAAGAATTGTGAATTGAATTGAGTTGTGAATAAAGAAATTTTATTAGGACTAGTTTATGATTGAGTCAGGACGTCGCTAAAGTGTTAATTGTAAAATTAATAAACGCGGTGTATGGTATAAAACATTGTGATATTTTTTTATAGCTTCACGCTGTATTCCACACATAGCAGGGTAGGCAGAAGGAACTTGGGAACACCTAGTGTTAACGACACATCGTTTCCATTAACACACTTCCGTTACTCACTGTCCTTAGAATCCTAGAGTCATTGCGTGTGAAATGGCAAAACTCAACGCCGCGCTGTGCCTCGTTACCAAAGCGAAAAAGTAAAAAATATATAATTTCCTCGAAGGGGAATCGAACCCACCTTTTGTCGCATGTCTGCACCGCGACAGGCCTCAATACGTTGTTATATGATATGTATAACTTACCTGCTTTAACATCCTCTAAGGTTTTCAGCCCCCAACCCCTGTGCGGGGTTCTGTAGGGGGTTAATTTGGGGTAAAGGCGTTTTTCAAACGCTCTATTATTACATTTGTCGCCGGCGCGACATGTTGGACCGCATTCAGTTAAGAGCATTCTGGAAATAAAATGTAATTATTAAAAATTTAAACACTGTATTAAAAAAAATCAAGTAAAATGTGTTTTTGACTGACTGATCGATTGATCCATCCTCCAGCAACTATTGTGAGAATTAAAATATTTATAAAATAGGAAGCAAGCAATAACGTAAACACATACTACTACAAAAATACTACTAAAGGTTAATCAACTTTGAACTTTGCTCGATATCGGAATGGGGCGTATGCGATGGTTTCCCTTTGATAGGTTTATGTGTACGTGCGTCGTTCTTGACAAATGGCGTTTTATATTAGAACAATAATTTTATAATTTATTTTGTTTGAAAAAATCCATTTCTCATTTTTGGGAAAAACATATATTTTAGATTGTATTAGGCTTTTATAGAGTAGTTAAAAGTTGTGGTTTCATTTAAAGTGGTGCTGACACTTCCACTCTGTATACATAGTAATGTGTGTATCACCAGAAACTTCGGCGTCGGCGTCAGCTCACCTGTTGAGGCACTGGCTGTAGGGGCCGCAGGGCGCGGGCTCGCGCGCGTCGCACTCGCACTGCGTGAGCGAGCCCTCCTGCGCGTCGGCGCGGCGCCCCCCCTGCGCACCCCCCGCCGCCCTGTTCACGCGCAGCTTCACGTAGTGCGGCGGCCGCAGCGACGACGCGATGTCCAGCGACTCCTCCTCGTTCGGCTGCGCTTCTGTTCATGGCCGTAACAGTATTTAATAAGCTCACTACAGCTGATATTGGTACTTGTGTGATTAATAAAAGTTGATTTAGAAAAATAAGTTTTCATATACAACACCTCAGAAGTGAGTGAAATATTAAGAAATATGCTATCGGTAACTAACACTGCTATCGGTATGAGAGGTGTAGGCCAGTTGTCAATAAGCAATATGAACTGGTTTAGATCAAGCAAATGACGTCACACCTACACTTTATATGAACACTCGCACAAATGCAAAGCTCAGCTTAGAACTCGCAGGATATATATATATATATATATATATATATATATATATATATATATATATATATATATATATATATATTTCGATTACTAAAGCTAAGCATAAAGACATTATATATTGAGTTGTATGATAATATTAAATATTAATTTTTACTAAGTAAATAAAACATTTTAGAGGATGCAAAAATGTAGTTTAATTATAAAAATTACACCATTAACAAGACAACAAAATAAACCAAATCCATTTTTTATATGAAAAAATAATAAAACATCAAAACATTTTTTTCTGAAAATAAAAAACTATAACATATTTATTACTTATACAGAGTGGAAGTGTCAGCGCTCCTTTTACGGGAACAGCATATAGGGTAAAATATTTTAAACCCATGCCTAAAAAAATTCAGTTCAATTCAGACAGTTGAGGTAAAGGTTCTAATTTTTTAAAGAGATGAAGAAAGGACGAAATGCAAAATCAGGGCAAAATGGTAAGATATTAGAACAAGTGAATGAAGTGGTATATTTGGGAAGTATGTTCAGCAAAGATGGCAGGTACGAGATGGATGTAGAAAGGCTGCCGGTAACAGGATTAACGGATCCCTAGCTGCATTGATGAGACGGCGAAACGTCAGCATAGCTGCGCGTTTGGCCGTACACAATGCAGCGTTGGTACCAGCGCGGTTATACGACAGCGCCATTTAGAAGAAGAATGAAAGAAAGATGAATGAATGCCGTGGAGATGCGATCTCTTCGTAGGATATGCGGAGTCAGCTTTACTGATCGTATCCGCAATGAAGAGATACACAGAATGGCAGGTACTAGCGAGGATGCCACGGTGAGAATGAAGAAGAACGTGCTCAGCTGGTTTGGGCACGTCGAACAAATGAGTGATGAAAGAATGGCAAAAAAGATTTATGATGGAAAAGTGAGTGGTAAGATAGAGGGAGACCTCGGTTGACCTTCGAAAACACAGTATCAAAGATACTGGAGGAAGGTCAAGTAAAAAGCATGAGGACCCCCCGGAGGGCATGTATGAAGAGGTTGATGACAGTGGACGAAGCGAAAGAGGTAGGCGCTCCGATTTCTCTGACTACCCCGTTAGGGCTAAAGCGTGAAGCTAAGTTAAGTTAGTTACCTCAACAGTTTAGACATAGGATTTTTTTCCGTTTCACGATATTTATTCATACCTGTATTTCGTGTGACGCAGTTACGCATAGATACCAATAACGTAAACACATACTACTACAAAAATACTACTAAAGGTTAATTAACTTTGAACTTACCGCCAATACCTACGACTCGATTTCGAAATGAGGCGTATGTGGCGGTTTCCCTTTGATAGGTTTATGTGTGCGTACGTCGTTCTTGACAAATGGCGTTTTATATTACAACAATAATTGTATTATTTATTTTGGTTGAAAGCATCACTTTTTCAATTTTTTGTATTTTTTTTTATTATTATTGTATTAGGCTTTTATAGAGTAGTTAAAACTGTGGTTTCATTTAAAGTGGTGCTGACACTTCCATAATTTAATAAATATAAATTAATAATAGAATTATGTACATACTTTTCAATATTTCACAGGCTCTCTGCGCGTGCTCCATTGCCATCGTGAACGCGGCATCGATTTTAGACTTTTGACTGGAAACTTTACCTGAGTCACCTGAAAACATATTATATTATATAAATATTAATATTATAATATTTCGACCGAAATTATTAATGTCATATTATATAGCATATCGTGAAGCCATTCGTTTTGCAGGGGCATAAGCGTGCAACTGTAAACGAAACGGTTGGGGGTTCGAATTCCACGTTCCATTACTGAAATATTTAATATTTTTATTCCCTCACTCTGGTAACAAGACAAAGCGCAGCTTTCAGTTCAGTCAAATTTGTATACCTGAGATTAGCGCATTCAACCACACAAACTGTTCGGCTTTTTAACATTATTAGTACTAGTGTATAATAAATATACCTTCTTGAAATGGAAAAACTCTGCCTCTATTGACCCAATAGTGATCATATTGTCCAAAGAAACGCACAACAAACTCGCCCTGCGAATGTTTCACTGATAGTATGTTCTGTGGTATTTCTGATGGGTGGAGTATTATTCCTGGCCACCATCTAAAATATATAATATATAGATGACGTTTATTAAAAAAATATCTTATTAATATAAATAATAACTTTTCAGTCTGTTGTGAGACAGTAGAACAACCGTCTGACTGACATGGCAGTTGTGTGTTCTAATCCTATTTGGTAGAATGAATTATTTTGTTTATTATTGTAATATGTTATTATTTTATTTACATAAATTGTTATTATAATTTTATTATGTAAATAAATTAAATCCTACAAAATAATATAATATACTATATTTTTTTAAAACTAAATATCATAATTCATGATTATGAATATATATAT
>DWMY01002141.1:0-12442 GCA_018249775.1 Heliconius hecalesia formosus
AGCTTCGCTATGTATCCCGTGTAAAGTAGGTTAGCTGAGGTGACAGTGCCTTAATGGGAATCTTAAGGTCCCCATTTAAATTAATATTGTCAAAATCCATTTTAAAGCATATTCGATAATCGTCGAAATCGTCTAATATTAAAATATATTTTTTAATATAAATATTTCTGATTTTGTTACAGATTGGGAGCTTAAAGCATTTTTTCTTATTTTCACATCCACATTTGAGTAAAAGATCTGTAAACGCGAGCAGAGATTTTGAAAATCGTCTGAAAAATGATCCCCAGGTAAGTTAAAAAGAACATTACGTATGTTACTTATTTATGTAATATATTCTTAAACGAGTCCAATCATTATTTTAAGTTGCCAACTTGGCTACTGTGATGTAATCTAAAATTAAATGAATAAATAAAATTAATATATAGATATTTAACTAAAATATAACAAAGAAATATTTAAAATTAACATTTTCTCGCTCTGGTAAAGCGCGGCGTTGAGTTTTGCCGTTGAATTTCCGAGTAGGTGGGGAACGGACATGTGTTAATGGAGCGTTGTGTTTTAACACTGGGTTCCCAGGTTCCCTCTGCATAAAAAAGATGTATAAATAAACCTGCCTGCCTTGCTATACATACACAAGGATAAGATAAAAAAATGATTATATTACATATTGCTTGTTGAGTGTAATAAAAAAATAAAGTATTTTATTTCAAAACATCTAAGTTAGAATTACATAAAAAGGAAAATATTTCAATATAATAAAAAAACAAAAGAAACGGGCAAAGTGAATGTAATCGCGTAACCGAAATCCTGCTGAGAGTATGAGGATTTCGCTTAATACGTACTGAGTTTCTTATTCATTTCAAATAAGAGTTGGGTTTGAGGAATTGGGGATTTTATTTTAGATTTAATATTCAAATATTAGTATCTTGATACAGAGGCCGTTGTGTCGCAGCGACTAACTGTAAACGTGACGAGTATAGGTTTGATTCCCAGTCGAAGGAATGAATTGTTTTTATTGCCTTGCTCAGGCAATAAGCAAAGCTCGTAATTGAGTTCATTTACTCAACACAAATGAATGGACAATTGGTTTCATCTGCCTACCCTGCTATAAGCGTGATACAGCGTGAAGTTAAAACGAAAAGTGCTACATAAGATTTTTTTATTTATTTTGAAGGAATATAATATATATAATATTAAAAATAACTTACTAGTCAAATAGTTATTTAGAAAACGTATAAAAATTTGAACGCAGCGGGACTCTTTTCGAGTTAGAGTTTTTGAGTAGAGTGTTAAAAAAACTTACTAGTTACGTTACGTAAATAGGATGGCTATTTACGTTTATAAATATTCCAAATTGTTGCACTTTTTACAAGACAACAAATACTCGTATCTATATTATTAGTATTTATTTTTTCTATATATTTATATCGGAGTGAAGTGACGGGGAAAATATTTTTTTTAGCTTCACTTTTGGATGAATGATGAAGGCATTTAGAATAAAAATTTAAAATATTTAATTATCTCGAGTGGGAATTGAACCTACAACCTGTAGCGCTTACAATCGTACGCTGGTACCCCTGCGGCATGACTGGCCTCTATCTACATATGAATACTATATACAGAGTGTGGCGCTTCTGTGCTCCAGCCCTTGAAAATTTTTGTAAAAAATTAGCTTATTCTATCTATTCTTGTTTTCATGTTATTTGCAACATTTATAAGCCAGTAGTTTTGAAATATTAAATTATACTAAACGTCTACTATTGAGGTATATTAAGAAAAAAAATCACAAGATCTCAACAGTCGGGCTGCATTTCTAATTTTTTTTCAAGAATCTAATTTCTTCCAAAAAATCATTAAAATCATCTTCCAAATTCTCAAATATCTGCCGAAACGCTGAAAATCAGCTAGCATTCATGGGGGTGAAATGGATAGGCACTAAAGTCCTCTACTTATAGACAACCATTGTTCCGTCGATCATGTTACACCCTGTACATATATACTTAAGCTTCAGGCTGTTTTATCGCATACATCACTCTCCTCCTAGTTTTTGAAACATTACATGTACATTTACATATCCGAGCGGGGATTGAAACTACAACCTTCATGTAAGCAATCAGATAGCTTTCTACTGCGCCACAACAACCTAATTATACGAAATTGTAATGTTTTTGTAAGAATTCGAACCTACACCAAAGCGATTAGTCTGTTCCGTCCATACTGCGCCACCAAAACTTCTATTAATTGAAAAGCGAAAAAATCTGAATACATGAAAAACTATTCAATAAAGATTTATTGAAATCGTTAACGTTTCAGTTTTAATAGCTGTGTCGAAGTTAAATAGATATAAAAAAATGGATTCTGGAAGTTTTTTAATATATAATAAATTTGCGTAATTCCAAATCACTTTCTTAAATACTGTTTTACTTATTTTGTAATGTTTTTCCAAAACTAAATGATGTTATATAGATATTTTTCTAATTATTGTAACTATATTTCTTTTGCTTGTTCTAGACAAATATTTCCGGACTAATAAGTTCTTTGATTTTCACGATTATTACACATTTTAAATGAAAGTATTTTAACCTGATTAATCGCGTATATTTGAGATTATACATTACGTGACCACGGACTACTGCAAAGTGTTCGAAACATCGGGTTTCCAAAATGTATAATCTCAAATATACGCGATTAATCCGGTTAAAATAGTTTCATTTAAAATATTTCCGGAGTGTTTTATTCGTGATATCAAAGATGGTTAACTTTTGCAGGTCAATTTAGGACCCTTTCTCTAATTCGGAATACTATTTTTATTTTTATCTTAATGAATCTAACTCACATAGTATGTTCTATATCACTACTTTTTGCACAACATCTTCGATTTTCTCCGCTCCCTATTGGCAATCGACCAAAAATTAAAAAAAAAAATCAGCTTTACGCTGTATCCCGCACATAGCAGGGTAGGCAAAGAGAACCTATGTTAAGACACTCCGTTCCCCACTTTCTGCCGAATTCTGGAGGCATTGTGTGTTGAGTGGCAGCACTCAATGCCGCGCTTAGCCTCGACACCAGAGCGAAGAAATGGAAATATTTCCATTTCAGTTTGAGGCCAGTCGTGGCGCAACGGCACGAAGTGTGACTGTACAACCGACTAGTTGTGGGTTCGATCCCCACTCGAGGAGATGAAATATTTACTTAAATTTACTTAAATTTATATAAATTTATATAAATTTAAGTAAATATTTCATCTCCTCGAGTGGGGATCGAACCCACAACTAGTCGGTTGTACAGTCACACTTCGTGCCGTTGCGCCACGACTGGCCTCAAACTACAATTGCGTTTATAAACAGAACGATAAATAATTCGTAAAGTATACATAAAACTTTTCAAAGATTCAAAATAGAAACTTTAAAAATGTTATTGCTTAAATTAGATGAATTGCTAACTCTAAAATTAATATTAAATTATAAATATCAATAATAAGCATAACCAAACAACAGTACCAGTTTAGAGTGTTTGGCAATCGCTTCCGAAAAGGAAACCTCCGATCAATCTGCAATATTATTTTATTTGAGATCTTCTCAATTTGGCAAATAAAATGAGATTTGTGTGCTACAATTTTATTATAAAAACAAACGCCTTACAAATTTCGTTATCGATGCTTTTCTTTTTTTTTTACTTTGCGAAGTATTCAGAATTGGTTGCTTTTCGTTTGCAGATAAGAAACAATATAAAGGAGATAAGAGTAATTCAATAATATTAGTTTATTTTAAAGGTATTGTTTCTATAAATGTATAATTTAAATTTATAATAATGATTTGGTTTTTAATTTTCGTTACAATTTAAGAAAAAAGGGAATTTATTTTTGATATAAGAATCAAAGAAATGGCTTAGTTATATGTCACTCGTATGACGCCGTTCTTATTTTTTTAGCTTCCATGATGGTCATAGAGAAAGAAGAGCAAAACGCTACGGGCGGTAAACCTCTTTCTTCTTCGCCAATATCAACAACTGCTTTATACAGGCCCGGTGGGTCTTCGTGCATTTTACGTGACCTTCCTCCAAAATCATCTATACTGCATTTGAGCTCTCCTCCTACCGTTCTCTCTTACCATTCACTTTTTGCTTTTTACTTATTTTCTTCATCTTTAACCTACTTTAAAAAAGAAAGTTATAAATAGCAAGAACGATTCTTTCTTAATATATTTGAGCATAATCTAAAATATAATTAGTTGTAGTAATTAGTTAGTTCTAATCCAGTCCATATAAATATAGGACTGGATTGGGACTAACCACTATGCTATCATTTCACAGACTGGCTCTATTTTTTATAAATAAAAGAGAGTTTTCGTAGCAATGTTTTAACTACTTTTAGAAGGAATGATAAACTAATAGAGTAATAAGAGGAGAAGAAAGAGAAGAAGAAAAGGAGAAAGTGGGTCTACTCACAGTTTCGATGATGAAGAACTCGCGTAAAAAGTTTGGGAACACCCAGAGTAGAGGCAAATGAAAGTAGAGGCAAAAGGCGTGTGAGATAGTAGCGTACGTTACCGTACTCTACCTGGCCAACACACCAGGGACAAAACGTCAATTAAACAAAAGGTGATGTTACTATAACAGGTTAACACTCATAATACAAATAATCGATTCTATTACTTAAGAATGTTTATCTGTAACATTCGAAGCGCTTACTAAATCGAGCGATGTGATGTACGAACACTTTACATTCCATCAGGTAACTCAAATATTCGAACTATTTAAAGTAGATTCTCGTTATCGTTGTCAAAGATGGTACAAACCAACATAAAGCGTTTAGTTGTATGCAAATATTGTTAATGATATAAATAACTTTACTATATAATGTTGTATATTTATTTTATTTTCATGTACCAGGGTAGGCAGAGGGAACCTGGGATCCCAGTATTAAGATATTTCGTTCCCATTATAAGAGTCATAATAGACATTAAAGTTCCGCTTAACTCTTGAAGCATTGCGTGTTGAGTGTTGGATTTCATTCCCTCTAGTGCACTGGTTCCCAACCAGTAGTCCGCGTACCATCAGTGGTTAGCAGAAGCCTAAATGTGGCCCGCGAACGATTTTAATTTTATGACTGGGGATGGTGAGGCGAAGTTTCTGTTTGATTATCACTGTATTTTTTTATTATACCTACATGCATAGTGGTCTCTGCTACCAAGAATGATATAAAAGTGGTCCTTGATCAAGAAAAGGTTGGGAAGCTCTAGTGCGAATCGAAACCACAACGCGTTTACAGTCGCATGCTTCACGATAGTCTGAAAATAATGTTGGTGATATGATTAAAATTTTTAAATATAATAAACATAAATATTCCATGGTCGGTTACGAATTAAGTTTCAGATATTAATCTAACAATTAATCCTATCTTACAGACAGAGGATGAAGGATGTGTCTTATATTTCCAAGAATACTTTTCTTATAAATGAAAAATATTAGTAGGTAACAATTCATACGATTTGTTACATTTTAAAATTACAAATAAAAATATAATAATGAAATGCATGGGTTAAAAGTTTATCTACTAGATATTGCTATTCAAGATCTATGAAACCAAAAATTATAGCTTGTCTGACAGATACGGCTGTTCGGGACTTTATCAGCTAGTGGTGAAATTGACGCTAAATATATTAAACATTAGTTGAGTCTGATATTCCACAGATTAAATATCATTCAACTCGACGCCTTATACCGCATTTTGCAGGATAGGCAGAAAAAACCAGTATTTAGATACTCCAGTACTAATCCAGTCACTGTGTGTTGAGTGGCGGAATTCAACGCCGAGCTTTATTTTCTTACTAGAGCCAAGAAATGAAAATAATTCTTCAATCTTATTTATTTTTATCGGGATTCGAATCCACAATCGCTTACGAATGGCCTTATAAATTAACTATTTAACGTATAAATCTTATTATACAGCCTTTAGTTGAAACGTGTAAAACTAAACAGAGTGATATTTACTATCACGCTATTAGTAATTTAATAGAACGTGTTAGTAATTTATAATTTTGTATCATAATAATGAATATGAAATTAGCGATCTAAGTAAAACAAAACACATATTGCTATTGGTACTTTACTCAATATAATATTTAAAAATAGATTTACTTTGTAATCCTCTCTTATCGTTATGTATAAGAAATTAGCTATCTACAGAAAGTATATATTTTTAAGTATCACGCTGTATCCTGCACTCAGCAGAGTAAGCAGTGGGAACCTGGGAACCTAGCGTTAAGACTCTCCCGTTCCCCAATTTCTGTCAAATTCTTAAGGTATTGCACGTTGAGTGGCAAATACAGTAAAGGAGGCTAACACTTACAGTAAGGGAGTTAAGGGGGTAACAACCCTTAACGTTAAAGTTTATATCCTCGGTATCTATTGGAGATATCTTTATAACATTTTATTTATGAATGTGGATACGAACCCATAAGCTCCTGATATAGCGGAGAAATCAATTATTTTCATAAAATCTCAATACCTACTTAACTTCCTAGAATGAGAATCAAACTAATAACCAATGCCTTGAGATTTATTCTGATTTTTTTACAATCTCATTGATGGTCTCAAAGTGATATGTACATAATTATTATTATTAAAAAAATAAATTAAATGAAATCAAATCAGCTTCACGCTGTTTCCCGCGCAGCAGCAGCAGCAGAAGGGAAGGCAGAGGGAGCTAGTGTTAAGAGTTAGTTAATTTTCGCCGAGTTCTGGAGGCATTGTATGCTGAGTGTCCGACACTCAACGACGCGCTTTGCCTCGACACCAGAGCGAAGAAATAGAAATATAAATGTAATAAAATGGGGATGGTGTAACAGTATGTACCTTGGGTATAAGTTAAAAATAAATAAAATTAAATATACATAAATAACATAGTTAATTATGGATAATACTCTCTATATATTTTTAATACCATATTAATCGAGACGAGTTCGTGTATTGTCGTCCCGAGTGTCGCAACCGTCGTTTCGTCTACAAAGTGGGTGCCGAACTCGGAAGGTAACGGTCGAGTCAAACTGTTAAGTACTTCGGTACTAATATATATGATGTACATAAAGACTCGTATCAAATATATTATTAATATAATATAATAATTCGAAGCCTATAATGGCACGATCTTTTAGGATCGAATTTCTTATAAAGTCAATATATGTGTAGGAGCGACACATATTGTGGATCAAAGTGATCTTTGACCATTATTATAATATTGAATGTTGCTTCACGTCGCGAAAACTGACGTGATGGGCTTATGCGAACTGTTATAGCGACATTAACTATGTCGTGGCTGATGCCGTGTAGTAGTGTCCGCCCGTCTCATACGGGTGTGTGGTGCTATTTTATGGCCTGGAACTTTGGTGTATGTAGTAGTGTCCGCCTACGGTTCGAGACACGACTGTGAGGTGTGGTGTGCCGTGCGTTTATTTAACATATCGGCCACCTTGCGGTAATGCGTTCGTTCCAACGACTTATATTGATCTCACAAATCAATCAACATCAAGAATCACCATTCTAATACAATCTTAATATAAACAAGCGTAACAAGTACCTTCAGAAAGATGACACATAAACGCCCCGGATAGTTCAATAAGACTGTTGCAGCCGCAGTCTGGTAGGAATTCACCGTGTAGGGGCGGGGCGGTGCCCTTACTCTTTCTTCCTTTTATTATAACTAGTTCGCAGTTATAGTGGAGAGGAAGATAAGACGCACTCTTGGCTTTTTTTCGGACGAGCTTAGAGTTATGACAATGTTATTTTGTCGAGTTTCAGTTATTTAAATAAACTTCCGATGGCAAATAAAATATTTCGGCGATACCTTCTAATGGCATAAATAAAATTCTTAACACTGTTACTTCTGAATCTCTAAAAGATTTTGGGTTCTTCACGATCACAACTATAAATGATTCTAACCACTAGACACATCACGAGCCAAGGCATTATTTATTAAATAATATTTTCAAAGGTTTGGGATACCAGTTACAATGGGACCCACAATCAATGACACTTACAGTCACACTTTATGCCCCAGCGCCATGACTGGCCTCCATAATTATTATAAGGATGTTTTTTTTTTAATTTATTATGAAGAAGAAAATTAATTATTTCTTTTATAGACGACTGTAGAGTACTGGAACTATGACTAATAAGCTCATATAAACTTATTATTAAAAAAATCGTTGCATCTAACATATTATAACGATGAATCGTATAATCATTCGCAGAATTTTAATTATTTTTCTTTCATAAAATGTATATCTTTTCTTTTTCCTATACACATCCCGAGCTTTTACTTCATGAATAATGTAGTGGGGTTAAGTTGAGAATTTTCAAGGGCAGTGGTTTGTCTCACTGTAACTTGGGTCAAGGTAGAATCTTAGATGACATATAATTTATTTAATTTATACAAGTGTTTATAATATAGAATGAAAGGTTTAAATATTTTTTTACGATCACGCTGTAACCTGCACATAGCAGATTACGCAGAGGGGACCTAGTGTTAAGACACTCTGTTCCTATTAAGACACTTTCCTTCCTCACTTTTTCCTGAAGGCATTTGTGAATATGCTGAATTCTAAAGGCATTGTGTGTTGAGTGGCGGAACTCAACGTTGGTCCTCATTGCCTCGTTACCAGAGCAAGGAAATGAAAAAAACAAATCCCCGACTGGGAATCGCACCCACAACCTGCTGAACCCACTGTCGGGTGTACAGCCACACGCTTATGTCCCTGCGCCACGACTGGCTCTCAATGTATAATAGTACGAATTGTAGCTCGGTTCAAATTTAATGTATGTGGATTATAAAACTCAAGATTCCCATTTTTCTATTCCAAAGGAATTTTGGAAAATGCAATCATAGACTTTCTAAGAAACTTGCTTGTACTTAAAGTTCTGCTATCTATGTCCAGTAGATCGCCTGTGAGTAGTCTGTTAATCACTTAGTTATGGCTAGAATAGATTTTTAGCTTCATGCTGTACGTAACGTGTAAAACTAAACAGAGTGATATTTACTATCACGCTATTAGTAATTTAATAGAACGTGTTAGTAATTTATAATTTTGTATCATAATAATGAATATGAAATTAGCGATCTAAGTAAAACAAAACACATATTGCTATTGGTACTTTACTCAATATAATATTTAAAAATAGATTTACTTTGTAATCCTCTCTTATCGTTATGTATAAGAAATTAGCTATCTACAGAAAGTATATATTTTTAAGTATCACGCTGTATCCTGCACTCAGCAGAGTAAGCAGTGGGAACCTGGGAACCTAGCGTTAAGACTCTCCCGTTCCCCAATTTCTGTCAAATTCTTAAGGTATTGCACGTTGAGTGGCAAATACAGTAAAGGAGGCTAACACTTACAGTAAGGGAGTTAAGGGGGTAACAACCCTTAACGTTAAAGTTTATATCCTCGGTATCTATTGGAGATATCTTTATAACATTTTATTTATGAATGTGGATACGAACCCATAAGCTCCTGATATAGCGGAGAAATCAATTATTTTCATAAAATCTCAATACCTACTTAACTTCCTAGAATGAGAATCAAACTAATAACCAATGCCTTGAGATTTATTCTGATTTTTTTACAATCTCATTGATGGTCTCAAAGTGATATGTACATAATTATTATTATTAAAAAAATAAATTAAATGAAATCAAATCAGCTTCACGCTGTTTCCCGCGCAGCAGCAGCAGCAGAAGGGAAGGCAGAGGGAGCTAGTGTTAAGAGTTAGTTAATTTTCGCCGAGTTCTGGAGGCATTGTATGCTGAGTGTCCGACACTCAACGACGCGCTTTGCCTCGACACCAGAGCGAAGAAATAGAAATATAAATGTAATAAAATGGGGATGGTGTAACAGTATGTACCTTGGGTATAAGTTAAAAATAAATAAAATTAAATATACATAAATAACATAGTTAATTATGGATAATACTCTCTATATATTTTTAATACCATATTAATCGAGACGAGTTCGTGTATTGTCGTCCCGAGTGTCGCAACCGTCGTTTCGTCTACAAAGTGGGTGCCGAACTCGGAAGGTAACGGTCGAGTCAAACTGTTAAGTACTTCGGTACTAATATATATGATGTACATAAAGACTCGTATCAAATATATTATTAATATAATATAATAATTCGAAGCCTATAATGGCACGATCTTTTAGGATCGAATTTCTTATAAAGTCAATATATGTGTAGGAGCGACACATATTGTGGATCAAAGTGATCTTTGACCATTATTATAATATTGAATGTTGCTTCACGTCGCGAAAACTGACGTGATGGGCTTATGCGAACTGTTATAGCGACATTAACTATGTCGTGGCTGATGCCGTGTAGTAGTGTCCGCCCGTCTCATACGGGTGTGTGGTGCTATTTTATGGCCTGGAACTTTGGTGTATGTAGTAGTGTCCGCCTACGGTTCGAGACACGACTGTGAGGTGTGGTGTGCCGTGCGTTTATTTAACATATCGGCCACCTTGCGGTAATGCGTTCGTTCCAACGACTTATATTGATCTCACAAATCAATCAACATCAAGAATCACCATTCTAATACAATCTTAATATAAACAAGCGTAACAAGTACCTTCAGAAAGATGACACATAAACGCCCCGGATAGTTCAATAAGACTGTTGCAGCCGCAGTCTGGTAGGAATTCACCGTGTAGGGGCGGGGCGGTGCCCTTACTCTTTCTTCCTTTTATTATAACTAGTTCGCAGTTATAGTGGAGAGGAAGATAAGACGCACTCTTGGCTTTTTTTCGGACGAGCTTAGAGTTATGACAATGTTATTTTGTCGAGTTTCAGTTATTTAAATAAACTTCCGATGGCAAATAAAATATTTCGGCGATACCTTCTAATGGCATAAATAAAATTCTTAACACTGTTACTTCTGAATCTCTAAAAGATTTTGGGTTCTTCACGATCACAACTATAAATGATTCTAACCACTAGACACATCACGAGCCAAGGCATTATTTATTAAATAATATTTTCAAAGGTTTGGGATACCAGTTACAATGGGACCCACAATCAATGACACTTACAGTCACACTTTATGCCCCAGCGCCATGACTGGCCTCCATAATTATTATAAGGATGTTTTTTTTTTAATTTATTATGAAGAAGAAAATTAATTATTTCTTTTATAGACGACTGTAGAGTACTGGAACTATGACTAATAAGCTCATATAAACTTATTATTAAAAAAATCGTTGCATCTAACATATTATAACGATGAATCGTATAATCATTCGCAGAATTTTAATTATTTTTCTTTCATAAAATGTATATCTTTTCTTTTTCCTATACACATCCCGAGCTTTTACTTCATGAATAATGTAGTGGGGTTAAGTTGAGAATTTTCAAGGGCAGTGGTTTGTCTCACTGTAACTTGGGTCAAGGTAGAATCTTAGATGACATATAATTTATTTAATTTATACAAGTGTTTATAATATAGAATGAAAGGTTTAAATATTTTTTTACGATCACGCTGTAACCTGCACATAGCAGATTACGCAGAGGGGACCTAGTGTTAAGACACTCTGTTCCTATTAAGACACTTTCCTTCCTCACTTTTTCCTGAAGGCATTTGTGAATATGCTGAATTCTAAAGGCATTGTGTGTTGAGTGGCGGAACTCAACGTTGGTCCTCATTGCCTCGTTACCAGAGCAAGGAAATGAAAAAAACAAATCCCCGACTGGGAATCGCACCCACAACCTGCTGAACCCACTGTCGGGTGTACAGCCACACGCTTATGTCCCTGCGCCACGACTGGCTCTCAATGTATAATAGTACGAATTGTAGCTCGGTTCAAATTTAATGAGTGTGGATTATAAAATTTAAGATTCACATTTTTCTATTCCAAAGGAATTTCGGAAAATGCATTCTTAGACTTTCTAAGAAACCTTTGAGTATCAGATGGGTTAAAATATTACTTGTTTTCAAATGATTAATAAAACAACATTTTCATATATTTTTTCTTTTTTTCACTTTTATACAATGTGACCATGTTGGTATGTATGAGTATGTATGTAAATTTATATGTAAATATGAGTATTTTCAAAATTTTATGTTCTATTGTATTTTTTATTTATACCCCCAACCCTTTTTCCTACTCTTTACGTCCTATGCCATAAGGTTCCCTGAAAGAGATCGCTATTTTAGCGATTTGTTAGCTGTCATTCTCATTATCTAAACTAAGTAAATAATCATTTGATTTCATTGTTAACAGGTAAGATGGGTGATGCAGCAGAGAGAGCTGCGGAGGGTGAAACGGGATCACCGTCCCAGGCACGCGTTACGACAGTCTGTGCCGTCGTTTCCAGATCCGTTATTCAAGGAACAATGGTATTTGGTAAGTTTTTTAATACTACTGTATTGTATAAAAATAAAATACAAAAAAAA
>DWMY01002142.1:0-12440 GCA_018249775.1 Heliconius hecalesia formosus
ATATATATATATATATATATATATATATATATATATATATATATATATATATATATATATATATATATATATATATATATATATATATATATATATATATATATATATATATATATATATATAACCACTGTTGTTTACATCAAGTTATACATACTCGTCAGGCAGTAGACTGTGATTCCTGTTGAAGAGAGTACACTTTTCAAGAGTGTGAGAGAGTGTGTGAGTTATAGATTTGTGACAATTGTAAGAATATTAGTAGTTAAAAGCAAATATTATTACTTTTATAATTAAAAGTGGTTTACCTGTAGGCACGGCCCAAGATGGGCTATTGTACACGTGGCAGACTCTGCTCATGATGTCGCCAAGCTCTCGGCCGCAAAGCTTGATGGCGGCAGCATCGCATCTCCATTCCCAAAGCATCGCCAGCCCAACGACCGCCAGATGCATAATTTTGGATACCAACATTTTAAATTCTGCAAAAAAGATATGTAAGTAGTATGTTATTTTAATTTTTTTATTATGTAATTTCGTTGCTGAAAAAAATCATATAAGTATATAAATTTTATTTATGATGTACAACTAAAAAAATTCTACAAATAATATCATTTAGTGACAAAAACTTGGTAACCAAATTTTCTCTACTCTGGTCAATACCTTCTGAAAACGTATGTTTCTGTTACCCGAGTCGTGAATGTGCGTAACTCGAGAAGTTTTAACGCTTTTATACTAAAGGGTAAGTGTAACATGATACGGGCACCGCCCTGCTACTTTACTGATGATAACGAATTCAATATACAGTTTTATCGTCTCATTTCCTAAGTGAAACAAATGTTATGATAATATAATGCACTTTTTTAAATGCAATCTCTTCTATCGCTCTATCTAGTAAGAGCCTAATACTTGTAAAGAAAGAAATAGATACATGTACAAACATGTGAGTCGTGGACGATATTATTGTTCTTTCATTATAACACTTAAACTTTTATAATATAAATATTTAATAGAGTTCAAAGAAAAGGAGAATCATATAATTATTTCTAATAAAGTTTCCTATAAAAAGCTTTATGAGTCATGCTATAGAATTATAATAGGTATACAAATGTTAACATATGTACCTAGTGTAATGTATATATGTATATCGAATGTAATCGTCGCGCTTCCAGTTTGGAATCGCTTACTGTAAATAATTGGGATTCGAATTTTGCTGGATTTCACCACTGAGGCCCAACATCCATTTTTCTTAAATGGCTGCTACTATCAAACTAAAGATATAATGAATCGAATTAATTAAGACACAGCTAACGAAATATGTCTTCGCTAACATATTACCGGTGAGCACTGTTATTTCTTAAATTATATTTTGCTTCTCCTCAAGTCGTACAACATCAAAATTTGTACTTAGGTATCTTTAGGCCTACTTAAAGTTTTGGGGATTTCCTTGCGTGTTTAGATAAATGTGCGGTCTGCGGCATTTTGTTTCCTCATTCTAAGTTCTCATATGTCTATATAAACTACGTTTTGTTTGTATGTTTCATACTATAAAATGTTGAAATTGTATAAAATTATATTTGAATTAAAAAAAGTTTCCATGATTTCATTTATCAACATTTCACAGACCTTTCACAGACGAATAAAAAAATAAATTAAATCTCTAAATATTTGTATATCTATGAACTACTGTATTTTCTTTTTCTTTTTTTTCTCTCAAAAAAATGTATAGTCAAATTAATTAAGTAGATACATAAATAAATATTAAAATATCAATTTTTTTTTCTTCTCAAATAAAGGATAAAAAAATCAGTAGAGTCAAACGGATACTGTACGTAAATATTTTAAAAAGTTTTCTTACAGTTTAAGTATTTTATGGAATAAAGAAATTGAATGAATTAGACTCTACTGAATTTTGTTTCATTTGGTCGAGAAAAAAAAAGAAAACAATTAGCAGAGTCCGATTCATAGGTAGTACATAAATATTTTACTAGTGAAATTTTAATAAATAGTCATACTTATTGGTAAAATAAAATTGATCATAATTATGTATATAGAGGCCAGTCGTGGCGCAGATGCACAAGCGTGTGACTGTAAGCGCGACTAGTTGTGGGTTCGATCCCCACTCACTGAAATGAAATATTTATTAAAATTGATATTTTAATTTCTTCGCTCTGGTGTCAAGGCAAAGCGCGGCGTTTAGTTTTACAACTCAACACGCAATGCTACCAGAATTCGTCGGAAAGTGGGCAGCGGAGTGTCTTAATACTAGGTTCCCTCTGCCTACCCTGCTGTGTGTGGGATACTGAGTTTATTTTTTTATAAATATTAGTAAGTACATAAGATATGTAATATTTATCTAAAGATCGATTTTTAAGTAAGTATTACCTACACGTATGATGTAGGTGAACATTGTAATCTTGGTTTGGGTTATTCCTTGATAAAAGAATGGATCGTTAAATTTTATTTTACCACGCGTGCTTGTTCGCGTACGCACTAATTGCATTTGCACGTGTATATTTGCAGTTTTTAAATGCGAGTTGAAGGTGGAGAATGGAGTGTCTTGGCACTAGGTACTCTCTGCCTACCCTACTATGTGTCCCGAAAAGCAGAGTAAAACGTGAAGCTAAAGAATATATACTTTCAATATAGAGGCCAGTCGTGCCACAGGAGCACAAGCATGTTACTATAAACGCAGTAGGTTATGGGTTAGATTCGCACTTGAGGAAATTAGTTATTTGCTATTTTTATTTTCCTTGCTCTGGTACCGAGACAAAGCGCGGCGTAGAGTTCCGCCATTCAACACGCAATGCCTCCAGAATTCGGCGGAAAGTGGGGATTGAAGTATCTTACTACACTAGGTTCCCTCTGTCTATATAAAAAAAAAATTAGCTTCACGATATAAATGTTTAATACAAATGCTCCTTACACCTTATTGCCACTTACAGTTTAAGTACACATTGAATAGAGGAAATTAATATGACTTGAATAATCAACCTCGCAGTTTAATGTACACATAGTACATATAAAAGGAGTATCTAAACATTTTATGATTAACATAATTAATCTTGTTTTTATAATAAAATATATATTATATATTATTAGCAACAAAATCGTTAGTGAGTTATGAAACAAGAAAAATGAATGACTTAACCTTCATCATTCATAAAAATGCAAATCAGCTTCTTCCTTTCCTTAAGTGCCATTCTAAGAATAGTGTAGGGTGGGTGCAGTATTAAATCGTATTGTCATTATCGTGCATCACCATTTTTATTTATTACTTTTTGTGATCACTTAGGTGTAAGCTAACACGCGTCGTTTCCAGTTTTAAAGTTAATAAGTTAAGCTGGTTTGCATGTTACTAGTAAGTACTACTACTAGTCACTTAATAGTACTTCCGTTATCTTCCAAGAAGATGATACAAAGTATAGGAAGACTAGTACACTGGAGCCGGTATTATTAGTCCTAATCAATTTAACTCCCCCAAGCATACTTGATGCATTAAGCCAATCACTCGAACAGGTTAAAAATAACTTCAATGACATTAATTGAAAGTGGGTCAGTATTATAGTAATATTTACCTTAGAAACTATTTTAGGCGTATGGTAAATTAATTTAAATGCATTCCTATAAAACATAATATTTTTTTTATTTTGTAGTAATTATATCTAATTTTATATCGTAGTATTTATATCTTATTTCTTATATAGATTAATCTTAAAAGTTTGTTTGGATTAACGTGCTAATCCCAGGCAGTAAGTAGGTACAGGTTCACATAAAAAAAAATAAGTTAAGAAAAAAAAATTGAATGTAGCCCACTGTCCCTACGGCCAGAGTTGTCGAGGGCTCTTAGAGTTGTCATATTGTATAAATAGCTCTTGTTTTCATTTGGCCATGGTAGCGAAGCCGCATCTAAAAACTAGTGTACGAGTACTTATCCTTATGTAATAGTCTAACAACTACATAGTTATTATGTAATTACATTAATCTATACATATATGTATTTGCTTTAAGTCAGTCGTCTTGCTAGATCACAGTCGTGTGACTGTAAACGCAATAGGTTATGGGTTCGATTCTCACTAAAGAAAATTAAATATATATATTTTTTTTCATTTCTTCGCTCTAGTGTCGAGGCAAAACGCGTCGTTGAGTTCCACCACTCAACGCACAATGCCTACAGAATTCGACGGAAAATGAGATAAAGAATGTCTTAGCACTAGATTCCCTCTGCCTACTCTACTGTGTGCAGGTTACAATAAAAAAAATATTTGCTGTATATATAAAAAACAATTAACATACATAAACATTGTAAGCACTGTAGGCTAGATGTAAATTATTAAATAATTTAAGTATTGATAATCACATAACAATATTACCTATATAAAGACACTATTTTTAAGTCCAAAGCTAGAATAAGGTGGTCATTTATATATACAAATGTCACGTGTAAGCACGCTACGATGAATGCTTCACTGTAGTCTTGTTGTTGCTAGTGTGTAGTGTGTCACTTTCAATTGATCACTTGCACGATACGTGCACCAGCCATCTCTAGCATCGATATCGCATTTTCTGATTTCTTGAGTACCCTTGTTTATATTTTTATAGTAACGTAGTAGTTTTATATAACAATCCATATTATAAAAATATAAACATTTACTTGAATTTCGTAAAATATCTTTTTTATCAAAATAAAGACATTGATATTAGGTATTTATATAAATAATATATTGATGAAATACTCTAGTAGAATGGGTAACCCTAGAGTTGTTTGAGCAACGCTCGCTTCGGTGCTCGTGCACTCGACTAAATAATTACATCTTGGTCCGCAGCCTTGCCGACTAATGCTTTGATAAGAAATTACAGCTTACTACTAACTTATAAGAAAATGTATACTTTGAAAAGTTTTGTATATTTTGAAAATATTAAATAAAATATATTTTTTTTAAATTAAATGAGCGGAAATTTATAATTGGTATCTATTGTTTGTGACATTGGTCTTTATACAAATTATTTATATTATACAAAAAACGTATATATTTATAGAACATTATTAATAGGGCAATAACAAATAAGTTGATAATTAGCTAGTAACATAACCGTCTATTACACATCGTTACATGTTGCCACACATACTTTTGAAATTTGCAACTACGTATAACAATTTATGTTCGATCCTTAGAATTATACGAGGTGCATGTTCGATGCAATCAGCTACAAACACCGAGTTAAGAAATTTAAAAATTAAAGCATCCGGGTTTGAATCGATTACGTAGTTACCCATGTATGTGTTAGATGTACCTGTTCTACAAAGTCTCTTAGCAACGAGACACGGCAGTACGAATAAGGAGACGATAGGTAATTCAAGAGTTGTGGGGTCAAGTGTATCGTCGGCTCTCCCAATTGACGATCGCCTCGGCGGTCAGTGCCTTTGGTACATCTCGGTACATATGCTAATGCTATACGAGTATGTACCTAACCCTATAGGCGTATGATGATCTTTTGAATATTACTAAGTTAATATACAAACTTAAAAGTTGAGACATTGCTAGAGTATTACGTTTAAATTATGTTTTTATTTATTTTTAAAGTGACAAGTGACTTACTACGGCTGGAAAAATTAATTAATTTCATATTAAGAAATAAATATCATGAACTTTATTTTTAATTGATAATTATTTATTGACGGAGAAGTTATTTATTTCTTTCTTAATTGCAATATACGATAAGCTGACTCGTGCTTGACTTGTTGTTGTTTTGAATGCACAATCGATCGTGGAGTCACTCAAATGGTTATGTCTCGCCAATACTTGGATTTGTCTGGGAGGCAAGGTCGCAGGTAGCCTAAGGCCCGTTCGATGAACGCCTCCGACCCCAATTTAAAATGTGACCTCATAAAGTTCATGCTTTGCGTTTAGGTACTACATTGATAGTGATTCCGAAAGAAAATAATAAATATACTATATTTTTGATTTAATTATATTACATAATTTAAATGTCTTTTATCTCTTGTTTTAAGTTTTAATAGTTAGATATTATTTTACAAAATTATGTTAAATTTCTGTTGCTATTCAATTGGTAGGTTTAATTCAGTGTAAAATCTTATATGAATGTTTATTGTTATTGTACAATATTATTATTTTTACGGGAAAAAATATGTCGTTTTGTTTACTGGGTTACTCCAAGTATTAATTATTTATTTTTTATTCGTTACTTACTAACGTGCTACTATTGTGGTCACTTACTTGATAGTCTCGATCATGTGCTCTTCATGCAAAATATAGTAAACGACTTAGTAGTAGATTTCCACACATTATGAGACAACACGGTTTATGTTTTTAATATTTAATATATACTATTGAATTTTTTGGGATCCGTACCTCAAAAGTTATAAACGGAACCTTTATAGGAATACTTTTTTGTCATTCTGTCCGTCTATCAACACCATTTATCTTGATATAGCGTGGAGACTAAGTCAATGTAATCAAAAGATACGATTTTGTTGTATGTATTTTGTATGAAATTCACCGTGTATAATATATAGATAATTAATAGAAAATAATGATTACAAACTTATATTTATAGTTTATTTCATACAAAATGAGGCCATACGCCCGCAAATTTGTTTGGCAATTTTTATAAGTTATACATTCCGTTCATATACACTCCTGAAATTGGTACGGAAGCTTCAGTGGCCAAGTCTGACTCGCACTTAACCGATTTTTTAATATGTTTCCTTTAATAGCGAAAAATAATTCTTTTGAATAGCTGTAATGTTCTTATGAACTTGTGTTTAGAATTTGTAGGAGACTGAATTTACTTTTAGGTAAGTATTTATAATATGTTATAATTGCAGCAAACAAGCTCTATATCTCACTTTGTTAAGATTGTATGTATATAAAGGCCACATTTAATGATAGTAATTAAAATATTGATAACTTATTATTTGTACCTTAAACAAGAAAAATAAGATACTTAACTTACTATAAATAATGTTTCTTTCACTATTTCTTATATCAACAGTAAAACACATATTTTTCAGCGAACAGAACACTGCGTGTAAGATAGGAATAGAAATAAAAACAATTTTGTTAAAAAATAGGTAATATGGTTATTATTAACATTTTGCTAAACCACTCAATTTGAAAAAAAAACTTAAATAACAAAATATTTATACAAATCTCTACTAATTTACGAAGGGATAAATGCATACGATATGAAACGGTTTTTACCAACAAACCAATTAATATAACCATAAAGGTACATCAAGTCTTACCTTTTTTCAAAATGATTTGGCTTTAGGACCGGGCACTGGCGCTGATCGGCGCGCGATCTGATCGGGTCGCAGTCGTGGCACGCACGCTAGAACTTGGTTCGGTGGCGCTGCTCACGCTGTCACCGGCGCATACTGCGCGCACGCTTATAACAGATGGGCGGCGTACGCGCAGCTATGCCCCGCCCCCCGCGTCCGCCCCGCCCGCTTCAAGCACCTTGTGAAAATTTTTATCGAGTTAGAAGATTTTCTTTTGAGATCCAATTTTTTTCAGCTTCACGTGGTATACTGTATGTAACAGGGAGGCGGAGGGAGTCTTGTGTTAAAACACCCCGCTTCCCACTTTCCACCAAATTTTGCAGGCATTGCGTGTTGAGTGGCGAAACTAAACGCAACGCTTTGCCTCCACCACCTTTTTACCAGAGTGATGAAATGAAAAATTCAATATTTAATTTTTTGGGGCCAGTTGTGGCGCAGTGGCAAAAATTGTGACTGTAAAACCCACAAGGGTTTGATCCCCACACGAGGAGATGAAATATTTACTTAAATTTATATTTCCATTTCTTCACACTAGGTTCCCTCTGCCTACCCTGCTGTATGCGGGGTAGGTACAGCGTGAAGCTGATGAGCTGATAAAAACATGTGTACAAATGTATGTAACCCTCTTAAACATATTAGAAAACGAATATCATAAATGACTTAAATTATTTTCTTAACTTTTAATAATTAATTATTGTTATTACTTAATTCTCAAACTTAGAACACATTTTAAAATTAAGATTTTTTTTTATTTAACATTTGATTTCAATATAATTATAACTGTTTCACTCCAATATAATTGCAACGCACGATTCACGGTTTTCACGGTTTTTCATAAAATTAAGCTTTCGTATCCAATCCTGTATAGATTAATGAATTATAAAATAATATAAATAGAATGTGAGGTAAGTTAGACATAAATAATTAATTAAAAAAATTGAGAATCTTATAATAACCTAGAATCCTTCACATTGAAAACTTTAATACAGAATCTCTATGCTTTTATATCGATAGATTCCGGAAAGTTACTAATGCTGAACTAGCATTCGGAAGCCATCATTAGAGAATTGAACTACGAAAAGTTCAATCTAGACTCTACAAAAATGTTTTATATTATAATTGAATTTGTAAAACCATTCTTAAAATTTTTGAAATATTAAAAACATATCTAAAGTTAATAGTAATCTAAATCGTAATTTTATCATTGAAAATAATTACTGTAAGAACAATATCTAAATGTTAACACAAACCTACTGGTTTTGTTATTTATTACAATGAATAATAGGTTCACGTTCCTAACGCGTGTAAAAAAAATAAATAAATGGTAACAATATGTAGATAACCGAAATGAAAATATTTTTTTTATTTAATATTTGGTTCACTATTCTTATCACGAATATTTTTAATTTGGTTCGAAATGGCAAAACTCGATGGTTCTACAATACCACAATAACTTTGTGTTGGTGTGGTTATAGAATTAAGAAATCAAGAGAAATTGTAATTAATCATTATTGACTTATTTAAATACCCTTAAATTGATAATATACCTACAAATCAGCCTAAAGCCAAGGGGACGAATGGGCCAAAATGTGATTTATTTTATTACGGTTTTCAATTTTAATACTAGTGTCATAGTCTGTATTTTTTTCATAAATTTTGTCGTATACATCCGAAGTCGTATACACCTGGTTGAAGAGTCTCAAGTACACAGTTTTTTTTCACATTTATCTCAACAAAATAAAGCACAGTGAAGTATTAGAAGGTGGTATGGATGGCCCACATCTACCAATCTGTATGTCTCATATAATCCTATGGGAGTAGGGAAAGGTGGCGGTGGTGCTCCCATTGCTGGTCTGTGCCCACTAGGGATCGCAATATCGGACCATTCATATAAAATCGGCATTTTAGATTGTGACTTCAGATAAATTCCGGTTACCTAGTTTTTTCGGGATTTGATAAAATTAGTAATTTTTCAAGCCTCTTCTTATTTGTAGAGTTAATTTAGGTGGGTATTATCACTGAAATAATAAATTAAATAATATTTACTAAATAAAAAAACTTCCAATTATTATTTTTATGATGAATAAGTATAGATTAAACAGTTTAATGATAAATCAGTTTAGTCTAACATTTATTAATAAACATTAAAGAGAGAAAGAGAGAGGGAGGGATTACATTTTTACCTGTGCAATCTGGCCTTAAAAAGACATCAAAATATTCATATGCTTAATCAAATTACCGACTACCGAAGTGGTCATAGTTGGGGGGGACTTTTCGGGGACAATGTCGGTAAGCTTATTGAGCCGCATTAACGTGTTTATGGGGGTTTTGGACACAGTCTTTGCAATACAGAGGGAGAAAATATTCTAAGAATCTGTATTGCGTTTGATCTAGCCGTCGTGAACCCGTTCTTCCAAAAGAATTCTCAGGCCCTACTCAATTCAAATGCACTACTTGTTGATCAGACGGTGACAGTGGACCAGACGATTTCTGGTGAAAACCTGACGGATCAACATTATCTTCTTGTCTTGAGCTTTAATTTCACTCATAAGAATAAAGTAGCCGAGAAACGTAGGTCTTGGATCAAGTGGTAGTTGCTGAATGGACCGATCCTGTCTAAATATAGAGGCCACTCGGCAATCATTGCGACAGACAGGCAAGTTCTTAGGGTTTCTAAGGGAAGACACATCATCGATAGGGAGACAAGGTGGTACAATGACAAGGTGTAAGAATTAATTCGTGAAAAGGCAACATTAAAGGAATGACATTAATCCAATTCTCCTGAAGACAGACTTGTACATAGTCGCTACTATGTACAAGTCTGTCTTCAGGAAGGTTGTATTAATTTCGCAGCACGTTTCACTAAACGTGCCAGTAAATAAGCTTTTAAAAGAGCCCGCAGTGAGAATTTATCACCACTATATAATAAACTTGAAACTATGGAGGGATAGAAGCTCATATACTAACTGACACGTCCCGGAATAAAGCGACGCAAGATATAGCAAAATAGTCGTCTGAGATGTTATGGCCACGTTGCATGCTGGCGTAGGAACTATTTAAAAGCAAGCAAGGCACTTCCAGCCTTGCTATGTCTGTTCCTGGAGTGAGACCTCCCAGACACTCAAAAAAGCGCTGGTTGGATTACGTGACACAGGACATAGAGCCAATGGTCTAACCACCGAGGATGTTGAAAACCGTGCAAAGTAGAGTAGATTGAGCAAGAAGGTAGACCCTGGCATTATACGGCGTGATTATACGTTGCATAGTCTCCAATTTTTTAAACATAAACAATGTAAAATCTTGGTAGTTATTTTAAACTCGTTGCTTGCGGTCTCGTGCCTATGTATAGGTACAGATATTGTATATCCTTAAGAAGCTTAAATTAAATAGGAGGCACGCTTTGAGGGCTCGGATATTGTAAAAATTAAAACCGATATTTTTGAGACCTATTTTTGAATTCTGAGATCCCGGTTTGCGACACCTAGTGTCCACCCCAGAATAGGTCTGTGCCCATCTCAAAAATTCTGTTCAAAGGTAAAGTCCAGGCCCCTCTTAGAAAATGTCTCTAGATACGTCCATGTATAACACGGTCCACTCCGGCTGTGTACCTACCTGTAGAAGGACTGGCCCGCGATAAAAAGAACGGTATCAAATAGAGAGTTCGGTGTCGACATGGATAGTTTTTAAATATGACTTTTACCTTTTGTCCGATTTATTTAGTAGTTATCTTTTAATGTCTTTTTCTTCCTTTTTTTTTACTTTAAAAATTTCTACATTACAACTTTCTACATTTTATCCGCTCTAATTGAGGCGTCGTGGCGCAGTGGCACAGGGTGTGACTGTAAAAACCGACTGGTTGTGGGTTCGATCCCCACCCGAGGAGATGAAATAGTTACTTAAATTTATATTTCCATTTCTTCGCTCTGGTGTCGAGGCAAAGCGCGGCGTTGAGTTCTGCCACTCAACACGCAATGCCTCCAAAATTCGGCAGATAGTGGGGAATGGAGTGTCTTAACACTAGGTTCCCTCTGCCTACCCTGCGGTGTGCGGGATACAGCGTGAAGCTAATTTAATTTAATTTTTAATTTATACAAAAATAAATCAAACAAGGCAGTTAGAAGCTGCTGCTTTTCTTTATTTTACAACGTCGATTTAGCACGAAATGCTAAGTCAATGAACTAAAACTGAAATATATTAAAAATTCTTTTATTTTCTTTAGATATGAACTGCTATGATAATATCATAAACAAAAAAAGTGTAAATGTAAAAAACATTTGCGTGTATTTAAGCTATCGGCATAGTAGCTATCTCTTACATTACATTACATTTATAAATAAAAACTTATACAAAAATAGAAAAATTATTTTTGTCAGTCTGTACTAAATTATCTACTACTGTAATTGTAGTAAAATATATTTTATGTGTTATGTAAATAATACTTACAGTATTAGATAATGTTCAGGCTATTATATACAGTTAACAAAGAAATAATTAAAATAACTTGATTATGAAGTTTGAGAAGAAAAAAAACTAATTATTTTATATTACTTATTTATATTGTTTATATTACTACCCCTTAAAAAGACCACATTCATAATTTGTATAACCTAATAAAGTTAACGAATATTTCGTATATAAACTTAAAATGTAAATAAACATCCAATACGTGTGGTTTTTATGGCCTAAGATCCCATTGTTTAAATCTGCAGGGATCTGTTTTTTTAATGAAACTTGTTATATTCCATTTTTTGTTCATTAATAAAAATAATATCCGCCATAATTGTCATACTTCATTATATTAAGGAAACATGATGTAATGATTACCTTATTGTAGATCTTAATTTGTACACATTTATTTAATTACATAATTTAGTCGTGTTAAAATGATAATTTAAATGAGTATTATTGTATTTAGTAAACAGATTTAGCAAAGACTCAATATCATGGATTCATTATTTTTCACTTGAAAAATAAGGATTATTTAATCTTTAAATCACTATTAAACAGGTGGAAAGATAGAATAAACATTGATTTTAAGATTGACCTTCTAAACTAAAAACTAAACTAAACTAGTTTCACGCTTTATCCCTAGCTATTCTACATACCTCTTTCGCCTCGTTCACTGTCATCAACCTCATGCTCC
>DWMY01002143.1:0-12437 GCA_018249775.1 Heliconius hecalesia formosus
AAGCGCGGCGTTGAGTTCTGCCACTCAACACGCAATGCCTCCAGAATTCGGCAGAAAGTGGGGAACGGAGTGTCTTAACACTAGGTTCCCTCTGCCTACCCTGCTGTGTGCGGGATAAAGCGTGTATGTGTTTATATGTTTATATTAATTTTAAACTAACTATAAAGTAGTTAATTAAATAAATCACAGTCAGACGATTACCTCATTTTCTAACTTTGTCGGTATTTGCTGCTGTACAAATATATTTTGTATTTGACAAAATATATTATTATTGACGCCGGTCGTGACGCAGGGACACAAGGTGTGACGGTAAAATAATTATTTACGGTACACGGTAAATATAAATATTTACCGTAGTAGAAATGGAAATATAAATTTAAAATTTATTTAAAATTATTCTTCGCTCTGGTGTTGTGGCGTCGTTGAGTTCCGCCACTCAACACGCAATGCCTCCAAAATTCTTCAGAAAATGAAGAACGGAGTTTCTTAACACTAGGTTGCCTCTGCCTACCCTACTGAGTCGGGATACAGCGTGAAGCTGATTTAATTTAAAATTAACAAAAACACAATTCTATACTTATATTAAAATTAAAAATATAAGCTTTGCGGGCATACATATACACTTATTTAGTACGAAATTAACTACAAATATATGCTTTTAATGTTTTTTTTTATGATGTACTCGGAAATTTTCAGATTAGTATATTCAGTATTGTAAGATCTTACTTCGTCCTAAATTTCATAACTGTAGGTCAATGGGAAGTACACTATAGATTTTGATAGCGCAGTGAATTTTATACAAAACGAAGCAAAAACGATACATAAATGCTCATATCTTTTGACTGCGTTGTATTAGAAGCTTAATTTCTGTGTTCCAAGGAACTATAAACCTGATTATCTGATATCAAATTGAACCCTAAAAATAAATAAATTATTGTAGTTTGTTTATATTATTATTTAAATAGTAATTTAAATGTTTTAGGAATAGTTTTGATTATTGTATTTAATAGAAAAATGTTTAGTATTAACATCTGTCTAGGTAAACTGCGCGCACACTGCAAGCGTAGTTTTTCCCACATAAATTCCGATTCCGCAAAAATTTCGAGTTAAAACATTGATTATACAGGATGGAAGCATCTGCGCTCCTTTTACAGGAGCAGTATATGGGGCCAAAATACTTCAAGCCCATACCTAATGAAATTAATCAAAATACCTCAACAGTTTAGAACTTTAGACGTATGATTTTTATTTTCAATTCACGATGTTTATCCATACTTTATTTCGCGTGACGCAGTTACGAATAGATACCAATAACGTAAACACCTACTACTACAAACATACTATTAACCATTGACAATCTGCTGATTTTCATTCTTAAAAAACATACTAGAACGAGAAAGGAATATCTCTTGTTCTATTTTACGCAATTGAACTTCACCGCCATTACCAACGAATCGAATCAATCGAATCGCGAATGAGGCGTGTGCGGCGTTATCGCTTTGATAGATTTGTGTCTGTGTGCGCCATTCTTAAAAAATAGCGTTTTATTTTACAACGATAACTTTATTAATTGTTTCTTTGAGAAAAAAAACACTTATAAAAAAAAACTAAACTAACTTCACGCTTTAGCCCTAGCGGGGTTGTCAGAGAGAACGGAGCGCCGAACGCTACGGTAGCACTTATTCATTTTTGGAAAAATCTCTTTTGCTTTAATTGTATTAAGTTTTTAGTTTTTAGGTAGTTAAAACTGTAGTTTCATTTAAAGTGGCGATGACAAGAACACTGTATATTGCTCCACGAATCTCTTACTATCATTGAGAAATTGCAAACACTAAGTTGAGATTGAGAGGGTATCAACTTATTGGAGAATCCTAAATCTTGAAATTTCGGTCTATTTTATAATCATATAATCCCGAGGTTTTTCTATCATCATACAAATAATAATTTACAAACAACATTAAACAACAAAATATCAAAAACTAAAGTTTTGGCCAATTCAATATAACAATTGTATAAAATAATTGTTTTAGAAAGTAGCACTTTTTTCGAACAACATACTGGTAAGAGTGGTGTTAGATCTGTCATCATATTATCATCATCATCATCATCGTCATCTTTTTGACGCCTACTCGTAATTCTTAAAATAGAAATTGTAAATAATTGGAAATAGGAAAACTAAGTAACTTATCAGTAAATTCTGGCTTTCCCTAAAGATTTTCCATGACACAGGAAATGTGCAAATAGAATTTGTTTGAGCGAATCGAAAGAATAATAAATAAGGTAAGAAAATATAGGAAATGCTTGGAGAAACGGATATCGATGATGAAATAAAAGGTGACTTTGTAGACGCTCAAAATAAACACAGTAGACATCAAATAGGGACGAAAAACTTTATTATATAATATTATATAATAGTGGTAATAATAATAATATTTTATTTACGAATAAGTAAATCTGCTTCACGCTGTATCCCGCACAAAGCAGGGTAGGCAGAGGGAATCTAGTGTTAAGACAGTCCGTTCCCCAATTTTCGCTGAATTCTGGAGGCATTGAGTGTTGAGCGACGGAAAGTAACGTCGCCTTTTATCACGACACCAGAGCGGAGAAATGTAAATATAAATTTAAATGAATGTCTCGAGTGGGGGTTGAACCCACAACCAGTCGCGTTTACAGTCACACTTTCTGCCCCTGCGCCACGACTGGGCTCAACTTTCAAATAACAATGAAACAACTTAGTGCATACTGATTGATATAAAGAAATCAAACAGCTCGAGGCTTTTACAGAATTTATATTTCTTCCAGAGTAAAATACTATTAAGCTTGTACAATTTTTTATCTTAAATTCTAATACAATATATTATTCTAGAGAACCCCTTTCTTCTTCTAAAAGTATATCTCGAATTTTCCGACCACATGAAGCGTCTTTTAAGTAGTCTGGTGATAGTTCTATATACTTATTTCAAAAATATATTTTTATGAAAGTAAAAGGTTGATTTTCATCTGTATAATAAATTATTGTGAAAACGTAAAACCTCACCTTTATCTATACTTATAATAAATCTGTAGAAAAGTCGTTTCTGTACATTGAAAATATTAAAAAAAAAATTGCCAGGGTGTTAAATGATAATTAACAGAATCCATTTCCAACTTTTTTGGAATTTTTGTCTGTTTGTCTGTTTGTCTGTTTGTATGTTTGTCTGTTTGTCTGTTTGTCTGTTTGTCTGTTTGTCTGTTTGTCTGTTTATGTGAACACGTATCACGTAAAAAGTACACAATAAATTTAAGCAACTTTTATACATAAAAATTACAAATAAATCAAAGTAGCATTTAGTGTTTATTTCATTGTAATCGCTTCACTCTATCATAAGATATAAGTATTTAAGTTTTCAAGAAGTTAATATTTGAAATAGTAAAAAAACGATACAAGTAACGCTATCTATTGACAACTAATAGTAGGTACTAACGAAACTTGATAACGCAAGAAACGTTCTGTGGAGTTAAACACTAATTACGACGGGAGGAATATTAATCATTTTAATACTAAAAAATAATATTAATCATTTTAATACTTAAGATATAAGTATTTAAGTTTACAAGAAGTTAATATTTGAAATAGTGAAAAAATCGATACAAATAACGTTATCTATTGACAACTAATAGTAGGTACCAACGAATCTTGATACTCTCTTTCATACACGTAACACTATCTTTAGGTTAGGTGAAAATTAAATAGATGACGCTGTACATTAATAAAAATATTTTTATAATTTGGAAAGGTTGATGAGTCATTAATGTTCCTCCCGTCGTAATTAGTGTTTAACTCCGCATTCATTCTGTGGAGTTAAACACTAATTACGACGGAAGGAATATTAATCATTTTAATACTTTAGCACAACATCGTTTTCGGTTAATATAATTTTATGTTAGGTGAAATTTAAATAGATGGCGCTGTGCATAAAAAAAATATAGTTTGGAAAGGTTACCGCTACACTCTATCAAAAAATAATGTACGTAAAGTTTTAAATATATTTATATTTGAAAAAAAAAAGAAACATACGCAATGATATCTATTGATAATGAATGTTGATAACGCATAAAACATATTGTTGAGTTATTATTTGCTAAACGTTAATTACGTCGTGTAAGTGTAATCTATACTTATAATAAATTTAACATAAACATAGTAGTATTTTTCTTACAATGTTCGAATGGTTACAGTTCAATTGTAAGTCCAATAGATGACGCTGTGCATAAAACGTCGTTTTCTGAATCGCGCTGGCAAGATTCTGGGCAAAAGAATGACTTTAGAAACTTCTTATTTGTTTAACTATTGATAAATTTACGTAAGTTACGTTTTTAAAGTACAATTGTTCATAGTACTAACTACAAAGTAAACTAAATTGAATTGTTGGTGAAAATTACCTTCGTTACAGTCTAGCTTAATTCGTAATTATTTAACACAGTGATAAAAAATGATTTAATATTCAAAGAAATGTTTTGAATAGGTTCTTCAGTCCGTCCGTTCGTTTATGTTATTAATATTTATAAAAAAAACGTTAAATCGAGGCTAACCGTGGCGTTGAGTTCTGCCACTCAACACGCAATGCCTCCAGAATTCGGCAGAAAGTGGGGAACGGAGTGTCTTAACACTAGGTTCCCTCTGCCTACCCTGCTGTGTGCGGGATACAGCGTGAAGCTGATTTATATTTGATTTAAAAAAAAAACGTATAAAAAAAAACTTATGGGAGCAAACTAAAAAAATGTCTCTCAAGAAAAAAATGCTCTGACACTGTTAATAAAAATATCCCGCAGTAGTATTTCATAACTTACCAGGGACACGTAACGGCACTGCACTATTGCACCTGTATGTTGCATGTATGTATGTGTCAAGGGTATAATTTTAGGGTACAAAAACACCTCAAAATCCTTTTAAGATAACTTTGTTGTTTGTCCGTCTGTCAAGAGAATTTTGTACAAGATCGCTTAAAGGTTAGATACCTCAATGTTCAAGTCTATATTCTCTTAGAGCACAAAAAAATCTATTTTCTAAATCATCGCCATCAAATGACGATAAACTATGAGGGTTTATGCATCGTTATTTGTCGCATTTTCTATCATAACTATATACTTCCCGCTGATACACAATTACGAAATTTGTTAAGAAGTTAAAACTTACGGCACGTATAAAGGAAAATTCCAAAATTATTTTTCAAAAATTGACAACTTATTGTATTTGTGTCACAGAAAAAAACTATTAGGTACAAATTTTAATCTGTACTTAATTTGATACAAAATGACAACTTTATTAGTTATTCTTTTGGTGTATCTCCATTCATGAAACTGGTACGTAACTCTCGGGGCATGAGTACGACTTGAACTTGACCGAAAATGTTGATTATTTTAAAGATTATATAAAAATGCCTAAAAACGTGCTTTCTATGTATATTCTGTATACCAATTATATATTTACTTAAAATATGTTACTAATTTAAAAACTGGACAGGAGCTAATATAAGTTATTTTACAAAGAATATCGTGAATCCAAGTAAATAAATTAATAATTAAGGCTGTTCGTAATATCTCTATTTCTTAAATGAATAATCATCTAATTCAAGCGGGCAAAGCCGCGGGCAGGCCGCTAGTACTTATAATAAAATTGTAACGGATCGATGTCTATACATGGAAAATATACAAGAAAAATGTTATTGGGCACTTTTGTTAATGTAGTCTGTTTGTCTGTTTATATATATATACTAGTGGGCGCGCGCAGCTTTGCCCGCGTATTTGCACCCTTGGGGTGAATTTAAAAAAAAAACCATGAAACACTTGTTCAATAAAATATTTTTAACAGTTTGAATTATTTTTTTTATAAAAATCACACTCACATACATACATACATGTCAAAATTTCAGATTTCTGTAGGAGTTAAAATAGGCGGAGGAGCACAAGCGTGCGACTGTAAAGGCGACAGTTGTGACTTTCATACCCTTTCGAGGAATGACATATTTAATATTTTTATTTTTTCGCTCTGGTAACGAGGGAACGTACGGGGTTGAGTACCGCCACACGACGGGTCACTCTGCTATGTGCACGTTATAGGCGGCGTTTACACCGCTAAAAATAAAAAATAAAGTTTCAGCCAGTCAGTAACGGAAAAGATGATGTCTCAGGAATGTTATAAAATATCTTCACTGCGATCGTAATTTATCTCATTTTACTTAACTAAAAAAAAATTATAACAAAAATTGCAAATGACAATTCAGCGACGGACGTCGTATCAGATTTATGATGGGAGCATTCAGTTAGTGCATTATCGTGAGAATTCAACGTGTGTGCAGTTCCAGCGGTACGCCGGGATGAGCCAAATTTAGTAAGCCAAATTTGATATTATATAGACAAATATAAAAAAAAAAAATATAAATATATATATATATATATATATATATATATATATATATATATATATATATATATATATATATATATATATATAGCAGTGGAATTGTGTCAATCGGAGGCCACTTGCTGGTGAGTGACGGCCCCTGTTGGAAGGAAACTAGTGTGAAGTATTGTTAGTAGGTGATACATATCACTTATTACAATTACATAGTATCTCTTTCAAAATAGTTTAGAATCATATTAGACGATGTGTTTTTAACGTGTTTCTTTAAAAACGTTACCCGCTTCCGATTTATATATATATATATATATATATATATATATATATATATATATATATATATATATATATATATATATATATATATATATATATATAATAATATAATACCAATAATGAGTGACAGACAGTGCGACGACGAAATTATTATATATTAACTGGCCCTTTGTATTTTATAATTATTACTAAGAAACTACGTAATGCAACGTTAATGGAGTGATGTTAGATCTTATTTGTTTAGGTTCACGCTATATCCCGCTTATATCAGGATAGGCAGAAAGAAGCTAGTACAACCGTACTCCGTTTCCCACGCACCACATCATTTTTAAAACATTGCGTGTTTAGTGGTGGAACTCAAAGTTAGAAAACGAAATTAGTTAAAATCAGCTTCACAATGTATCCCTCACACAGTAGGGTAGGCAAAAGGAACCTAGTGTTAAAACACTCCGTTCCCCAGTTTCCGCCGAATTCTGGAGGCATTGCGTGTTGAGTGGTGGAATTCAATGCCGCGCTTTGCTTTGACGCCAGGGTGAAGAAATGGAAATATACATTTAAGTAAATATTTCACTTCCTCGAATGAGGATCGCAGGATCGAACCCACAACCAGTTGAATTAGCAGTCACATTTTGTGCCCCTGTGGCCTGGCTGACTAGCCTGGCAACGAAATTAGTTCGTTTTTTAGATTGGGACTCTGTTTAACAGCGCCGATCAGCAGTTTAATACTAATCGTGATTTATCCTACAATATACTCATGATATCACTGCATTATGATTTGACATTGAATGATCTTTGTCAAAATGACAATAGTTTGCTAAAAAATAAAATGTCTTTAATATATTCTTCTTTTCAACACCGAAGAAAAGTAGCTTATATTTATGTAAATACTCTTATATGTGTGTACATACTCGTATTCTTTTTATCTCCAACACATAAAAGTTTCATACAAATGCTCCGAATTATAGAACCATTAAAGAATGAGCTCAAATAAGTTGATGTTAAGCTTCAGACAAAATAAGCGAAATAAAAAGCTTAACCACAGCTATAATAGGAGACGAGCGCTAATCTCCAAAACAGTTTTCATTTGCATAGTTCGCACGTGCGATACAGGTGCAATGCGACGTGGGGTTTACTTTGTATCTTCTTCTATGAAAGTCGTTCAAAAAGTTGTTTTTTTTTAATCCGATTTATCCCTTACAAAGCGTAAAGCAGCGTATCCCGCATAAAGCAATGTCTTAACACTAGGTTTTTTCTGTCGGGTAAGATGAACCTTGTGTTACTCAGCTTTCCACTTCTTGTGGAATTTTCGAGACAATAAATGTTGAGTGGCGGATTTCAATTTCGCAGTTTTTTTTTACCAGAGTGAGGTAATTAATAAAATCAAAGGAATGAAATGAATATTATAATCCATAATTATATTACAAATTCGAAAGTAAGATTCTGTCTGTCTATAAAACAATCACGGCCAAGCCGCTGATCTGATTTTGATAAAATTTTATATACAGATAATTGAAGGTCATAAAATGAACATAGGCAATTTTTTTATCATACTTTTAATATTCTCGATATATACGTATTAAAATATATTTTTAGTTCATATGAAATTTACTGTCTGACATGCTAATAATTATAACCGCTAAGCATCGCTAAGCAACTAGGAATTTCGTTGTTTTTAGAAAAAATTGCCCAAAATGTTTATCACTGACAGTTGAGCCACATTAACCATTTCAATATATTTAGTTTAATTTTAAATTTATCAGATTATTTTAATGTATTTTCTATAATTTGGTATTCATCCTTATCAAAATAATTACAATAGTCTTAGTATTTCATCTAGAAAAAAATATGCTTTACTGTATAACAATGAATACTTCAGGAGATATCACTGATTCAAAATGAGCTAGCCTATGAGCCGCACGGTGCGGAGCTTAGTTACGGAGTGATCGACTCGAACAAGCAGGCGACGTTAACGGTGGGAGTTGGAGATTAGTTACATTTTTTTATTTCTTCGTTTGATAAGTTTTGTTGTATTTAGGGTTTATATTTCGTGTTACTTTTAATACTTAAAAATATTTATTTTACGTTGATAATATTGATAATATAGCATAGCTGGTTTTGATTAGTTTGTTTTAATAATAATTTCCGTTGATTATGTTTAGTTTTTATTTGTTTTTATGTTAATAAAAAATATGATTCACATACTTCAAGCTCGAGTCAGCTAGTTTTAATAATAAAATTGTAATATTTGTATTGAAAAGCCATTGTTGCTCACTCTGCTCAGCAGGACAGCCTTCCAAGTATGTAGTAAGCTTTATAATAATTTGCTAATTCAAAATTGCTTGCAAAAGTCTGTTCGCATAGTGAATATTTTGATCTTTGAACTTGTCAGTGTTAAAACAATTAATAAAAATAATTACTCATACATAATATATATTAATGACACTTTCTAGCGCGTTGATGTCTTTTCATCGGTGTCTTTTATTTTTCATTGTTTAACTTAAGTTGAGTATCATTATACTGCCGTAAATTTAAAAATGTGTAAAAGCCAATGGTTTTTTCAGCTTCACTCTGCAAGCTTCATACAGCAGGGTAAGCAGAGGGAGCCTAGTAACTAAATACTTCTGTTCTTCGCACTCCATCCAGATTCAAAATATTGCATGTTAAGTACACTCAATACATAAGAGGATAAGTACTTTATCACTATTCTGATCATTAAAACTATACATCATTTTTTAATAAAATGTTTTGTTCGACAACTAAGGCGCGTAGTTTCCGCTTAATTTTCGAAGCATGAGATGTTGAGTGGCTAAACTCTTTTTTTTTTTTGCTGGGAAATGCATTAATGCAGACCATCCGTGCGTAAGACAAATATGCCCTACGAACGAATGGTACTGTGGGACTCATCAAAGGATAACCTGATACTACCTACTAAAACTCAGCGGAAACCCTCTCCACCAATATGAGACGCCGCAGGATCGTTCGTACATACTACTACGACGCCTCAGTGGAAGGCCTGCCTAATACAGGCCACCATCGCCTTTAGGGTTCCCCTAGGGTACCCGCAGCCTCGATAACTTGCGGGAGCATCACCATGATCCTCCCGCAGTAGCTCCTCTAGGGTAGGAGGAGTTGAAGAAGCGCGTAACGCCTTCTCCTACCCCCTGCCCTACGTCGACGGAACGGATATGCGTTAGCGCTGGACTCTCGCACCCGCAGTCTCCTTCAGTGCGATAACTGATTCGCAGAAGAAATCATTGCCCCCCTTCTAACCCAAAGTGTGAACCCAGTGGCTGAACTCTGTGCCAAGCTTTGTCTACCAGAGCCGGGAAAATGAAATATAATTTTAAATATATTAATTCTGTCAAATAAGTATCAAATCCACAGCTGTCACATCTCTAATTAGAAGTGTAGCAGATACTGTGCTACGGCGGCCTCTTTGATGACTGTTTAACGATGATTATTAACGACGAAAAAGACTAACATAACATGATCTATGTATAATATAATGGTCAATTAATACACTTCATGTGTGTTACGGCTATTGACTTTGATTTAGTTGGTGTTTATAATTAGCTCTACCCCAAGGGGGTGCTCGACGTGTTAACACGCAAAGCCGCGGGGCGCTATAAACTTGTATGGTAAAATTTAATTCCACGCTACACTAACCGTATTGGCTATCGCTGGATCTTTCATTGTTTTCTGAATAAACAATGGTTTAATTATAGTATTAATATAGGTATAGAGCTGTTATGGCGTAGCGGCACTGTAAAAGCGACGGTTGTGAGTTCGGTGATTTTTTGAGGGAATTAATTATTTTCTACCTCTGGAAATAAAATAAAGTTAGGCGTTGAGAACCATGATTATCATACCTATTAGTTTTTTATTCCAGTATTTGTTCGTGTTATATTTTTTCATAAGAGTAATATTTTGACTTTAATCACGTCATGATTTAGATTTAATGATAAGGACTTTACGGAATAAAAAAGATAAAGAATCAAAAATGTTATATGTTTAAAGGAAAAATCGGAACCCTTATAGCCATTCAATACAACCAAATTCGCTTTTGTCTATCCGGCGTTTTGTTTAGCGAGCCTGTTATAAGTTCCTCTTAACCCCCGACGCAAACAGGGTGTTGTAAGTTTGATGTGTCTGTAATATATACGATACAATACCCGTATGTATATCTGTTACAATACCCGTATGTATATCTGTTGTCTACTTAACCAATAGTGAATAAAATTATTTGACTTTGACTTTATATATATTTCTTTCATTGAAATTCCCCTATCAATTTCACAACTTCTATGCCCAAAGCCCACAACGCCTGCATAATCTATTCCCGAAATAGGACAGCTCGTATCTACCGGTGCTTCCGTCGCACTAAATCCGCCGCGGTGACTTAACGACGACATCAATACTGCGCACGACGGGCCACTACTTAATTTATCATCTTATAACTTGTGAATTCGTTTAGATGTTACGTTTTAATTACTGGTGATTCGGAAAGGGGATTCGGCAGTTATTTTTTAGTTATTTCAGAAATATTACCTTTTTATGATTTTTATTTGACAATTGAAGTTTTATATAAATTGTTATATATTAAAAAAAGAAACGGTAACAAAAAATAGTAAAGGAACTCAAAAAAAGCTTGTAAAAATAGGAAATTACTAAAATATTTAGAAGAATACAAGGACTAGTACAAAGAGGTTACCTACTACATTCCGTTTCCAAATAATTTTCGAGACATTGCGTATATAGCTGTGCTTTAGTTTAATAAAGCGAGGAATTAATTTAATTCTCCGGTGAAAATCGAACCGACATCCGTTGCGTTTTTAGTCCGATGCCCTCGCACAACGCCATGACGTCCTCCATAAATACATTTTTTAGTAAAGTTGAAGTAGAAACAAATATTTTTATATGAAAAATATAATAAAATATTTATCATAAAATTTCCTCTCCATTACATAATACTAAAAGCACATGTCAGCCGTTTAATTCGCCTAATGGGGCCGCAAAGACGTTCATTTATTGTGGGTCTCTATTGTCAAACCGCTCGATGACATGACGACTATAGAAAAATATCGAAATTCAACGACAATCCCATTTGCCACAATACATTGAGTTTTATTCACAGAATACGTATTGATAAGAATTATCTCATTTTTAATATAAGACTTTTTGAATTATTATTTATATTTTTAATACAATTTACTGATAAGATGTCTAGATTATTGTTATATTTTGTAGATAATGTAATAATATATTAACTTATTTTTGGATCACAACTTATTAAATATACATTATATGTGACTTAAAAAAAAATCAAAAGTCTATAAAATACTGATGTTCTTTTTTCATAATATGATAGGCAAAAAAATGGACTATGTCCATTTCGAGTGGTGAAGCACACAACGCAGCGCTTTGTCTTATTACTGGAGCGAGAAAATGAAAATAATGAATGCCTTAGAGAGGAAATCTATAGTCAGATGCTATGCCGCAACCTCTCTATCTATATATAAATTGTTATTACGATTTGAAAAAATATACACTTAATTTTTAGTAGGTATACATAAAAATATTTCTATTGACGTTTATCCTGAGAATAGGGTAAAATATGGGTATAGTCGATAGTCCTTGTAGAGAACAAACGCTGTAGTATATTCGTGATAGCGTTGTTTATTCAGTGGTGTTCATTGACATTCAAATTACGTGTTTATCAGATACCATAGAGTACCATACAACTGCTGTAGTAATTAGCTGT